>OOFE01015521.1:7585-17607 GCA_900323365.1 Monocentris japonica | reverse complement strand
ATCTCATCATAGCTTCAATGATCACAAATGCAAAATAAGACATCTTCCCAGCACTTAACCCAATGCATCAAAGTTAAAGCTGTGATCCATGAAAAGCGAGACAGTGTTCCCTTTATATTCCCCCTCATTAGCCATTCCTCTGATAGAACCCCGCTTTGACACTATCAATTATTATTAGTTTGGTAAATAGGTTTCTAATAATGATGAACTGCATTATACTTGCATAATGAGGGGAACATGACTGTGCCTGGAAAGGTTCCTGTTCAGAGGGAAAAGTCCAAAAGATTTATTGGGGAACTCGGGAGATGCAATATTACATTGACACCGTCATGCAGGTTCATGCATCAGTAGTTTCAGAAATATTCAAACAGAAAAAAGCAACCATGACTGACACTTGACTGCCCAGGGACATTGCACAGTAATTCATGGAAGCATTTTGTTGGGGGTCACCGAACACATTTAAAACCAGTGAAAGCTTGGCTAAAGCGACCGGAGATTGAGATGACCTATCTCAATTTCATGGAGCCCCTGAGCTCCAGGCCAGCTAATTATGACTGACCCAAGGTACATGGGGCTTCTGGTCACTTCTAGTGGCCCTGCCCCTTCAATTAAACCAAATGTACCAGACCCAGAAGGGAACAGTATATAAGACAGAGCATTGACATACACAGTATAAAAGAAGCAAAAAAGAGGGGTCGCAGGAAGAGCATTAAGAGCTTGTGTAAATTTTCCTTGTGGCATTGAATAGCACTCTAGTACCCGTCACACACAAATCCCGGGATTTATCCGGCTATGAAACACGGGTCATTCCCATGTTGGACCCATTTAGACCAAACTATTGTCCCAAGTTTATTCAGATCGGACTGCACAAGACCCGTGTCACCATATTTACATCTGTATACTTCACTGCCGCACAGGGCTGAACAAGTAACTGTGATATTGCCGTAGATAATTGAATCTTTTACCGTCACGGTCATTTGTCGCTTTATATATAATGCGCCTCTGATCATAACCAATGAGGTTCCCGTCAATTGTGGAACCCGGGTCACCGCAGCCGAGCTGCATCTGACCAAAGTTATTCCCAGGTCGGGAGCAGGGTCACGGACCCGGGCCCGATAACCCGTGTTGACCAATTCACACCAACGCCTGACCCGGGAATAACTCGGATCGTTGCTCCAGTGTGAAAGGGGTATAGGTCTGTATGGAAAACTCAAAGCTACCATAGAAATGGTATGATATATGACATGACATGAGGTGGTAACACTTTATGTCTGTATTCTGCATCATTTACATGCTTTGATCAGATGAAAAATATCTGATCAACTGTAAATATTCAATTTACCAAAGAGATGGATATCATCTTGTCAGACCAGTAAGCACTAGAGCAATAACAACCAAACATGCACACTTCAACATACTGCATGATAAATGTCAGGTAAATTAATATCAAAGTGTATCAGTTCAAACAACCATGACAAAAGTCAGGTAGACAGTGATGTAAAACTGAGTTGATGAACTGTTTAATGAAGCAGGCGTTGGTTATACTGTCCAGAGCATTCATCTCAGTCTCATGGTGGTGGGTTCGAGCCCCACATAGTGTTAACTATCACCTTTATAAGTCGCTTTGGATAAAAGCGTCTGCTAAATTACTGTAATGTTATACAATCCTATATTGGAGTTTACTGCGTATGTCTGAAAAGGAAACATTCCAGTGCTATATTCATCTCTATGATCATGCTGTGTGATAATACAATACACTGCTCTACTGCTTCTCCAGCAGTACACAATAACCCTGAAATGGTAATGACTCATGCAGGATGAGATGGCAGCATTTTGTCCCATTACATTGAGAATTCACAAGCACATAAAAAGAGTAAAAAAAATCTAGTTGAGAAATACAAGACAATGAACACTTAATCACCATTTTTCCTATCGCTTAGGAAAAGCAATTTGACCAGAATAAAAATGCTCTGCCTCAATGCTTACAAACTGTACAACTATTCTCCTCAACCCACAAATTCTAATTACTCCCACTTAAATGTGTGGGTGTTACATGTGGTGTACTCTAATTCCAACACAAGTTAATGTACCTCTCTGAACCATAAAAAAAACACACAGGGCGTCAATATGATATACCGGAGGAGTTTACTTGATATTTGACCTCAAAACATAATTTTCAGCAACAATGTATTGTCTATCATAATTACATCCGCAGCACAGACCCATGTGGACAACCAGGCTGTTAAGCAGGAAATAATCATCCGCTAGACTAGAATATTACCCCAGAGTAAACCATTGTGTAAACGTTTGTAGCAAAACATCCTTTTTTGATCCAGCAAATTATACCTTGAAGCAACTTAACAGAAGTGGTGTGTTTCCAAGGCAAATCGTTATTGTTCTTCAAAGATGAGAAAAATAAATCGAGAAGTGGGGAAATAAAAAAGAGGGAGGAGAAGCTGTTAAGAAGAGAAGGAGACAAAAGAGAGGGAGTAGAAATAGCAATGAGAAGTGGCTCTCCATAAGGCCATAAGGTAAGCTCTACAGGAACTGTGACTCCAAGCCAGAGCTACTGAAAAGGTAGACGATAGCAGTAATGAAAGAAATGCAATAATAATGCAATAATGTAGGTTGGGTGAGTCAGCTGGGCCTCTGGCACTTTCTCCATTGTGCAGCAGCTGACCTGGTTTCTCTCCTGCTCTGTTTCTCTACTGCAAACACAGGGCCAAGGTACTGGCCATCAATAATAAATACACACAGTTACTGTTGCCACAAGCCTCCAAGCTGCAAGGGGCTGAGATGGAAGCTTATTAAAGTCCCTCTCCTCTGTTATTGTTTAGCCCTGGAAGAAAGTGGTATTATGAAAAATAGGACAACAAAGAAGAGCACTGCTCGGCATGGTGTCAGGGACAGGCGCTACTAAATTGCCACTGTCCTTGGTTGGAAAATTAGGGCTGGGTTGTGCTCTCCTGTCTGGCTTTCACAGCCTGCCACATCTTTCTTGTTAACGCTATGCCTAGTAGGGTGAAGCATCAGACACAAGGTAAGGAGAAGTTGTTTGTGGTCTACTGGACTGTCCTGTGGTTTCAGCAGATCACATCAGGGACTGACAATGTTCTGTAGCAGACCTGACATAGGTAACTTCTTCTGATGGCTTCCTCCCCCACTTTCAATGTGTCCTAACCGTCCTGATAGTGGCTCAGCCTGCTGTTGATGCTTAAAACTAGTGCGCATGTGTCTGTCTGCATGCGTATTATGTGGCTGATGGGGATGCTGTTTGTCCATGCACCCGCTTTGTAATCACTGCCATAAAAGAAACAAGAGGCAACAAGGGACAGGCAACTGGCTATAAATGACACTTCCTCCCAGCGGTGCAATAACTTCCCCATCCATCAGTCAACCTCTGTTCACACACCTCTCTCCCACTCTCCCAGTTCCAACTCCTGCCTGGCTCACTACAGATTTTCCCTCTAGGGAAGAATAACTTGGGCAAACAAAGGGATTGATTGAGCTAGGCCACCATTTGATGTTTATTTCAGTTCAAATGAAACTGTCTTGTCCTCTCAATAAACCTCTGGCACAGACATCTGGGCAGCAGAGACTATAGCCAAGTGATAAATTACAATATGATATCACACCTTCATACATTCTCTTTGTTTCAGTCAGGCCCCATGTTTCACCAAAAAGACCTTGAAATTAATCTGCAGTCCCCCCTGAATTTACTGTTGCAGCAGGGTCTTCCATGAGATCGATTTCACACTGTATTCCTGTAAATGATGGCTGGCATGCCAGAGTCCCCAGGTTCCTGCTGAGAGAAGGGGCAAAACAAAGACAACCAGAGAGTTAGGAGAGAATGGGGTGGGAAGGAATATAAAAGAGGGGCAGGGAGAGGAAAAAAGGGTTTTGGGATGGTGGAGAATGAAGGGTAAAAACCAAAGAGAGCAGAAGACCGAGAGCTGTATGACAAGAAAAAAAAAGCTAAATCTGTTCTTCTAAAAACATGCAGGGGAGAGGTGATACAGGTCCAGTGCAGTGCTTATTTATCTGCAGGGAAAGTCACATGTCACCTTTCTCCCTGCCAGCCACTGAGAGGTCATAAATTACCTGTCTGTAAGCCGTCAATCTGCACTGGGGGCGACAGCCGACCACAAGCTTACACTCATTCTCGCAAGTAAACACATATGTGCAAATATGCAAGCAAACACACACAAAAAGACACACTCACAGGACAAATCCAACTGCAGCTCAGACTTATTTCCCATTTGTACAAACACCAATAGAAATGCTCTTCCTTTGAAATCTCTGCATCAGAGAAAAGATGTGAGGCTCACTTTCCACACCATTTGGTTTAAAACATTAATTTTGATGCATTTAGTTCATTTCCCATGTGCTTTCATCCTAGGAAAACAGCAACAAGCAAAACAAAGCTCATTTGTGCTATTTTTACACCATGCACAACAATATAAGATTCAAAGACTCATATCATCTTATGAGGTAGTGATGTGAGAACACACACACACACTACTTTGATGAATTTCCATATTTCCTCAGTATAAACTCCAGCAAAACTCACATCCAGTTAGATCACACCAGCATTAATAATGCACAGGCCTTTATCTTGCTTCTCTGACCTCTTAAATCACTATCACAAAGCTACTGGCCATGGATTTAAGGCCCCCTCCTACTCCCCACTGCTTTGAACTCAATCCATTCCTCTTCATTACCTAGAATCTTATCTACCCTCATCATGAGCATCACCAGGATTATTCATGGAAACAGTATAGTTGTCAATTCTCCCCTCTAAAAGTTTAGAAATGCAATCAGATGCAGCAGAAAAAAAACAGAACAGAACAAAACAGCATTGGTGACCAGGACTTGATTGTTGACAAAGTCATGCCATTGTGTGAAAGACTTGCAATATTTCCCATCTCCCATTTCTCAAGATTGTTTGTTTGTACAGGTGTGTGTGTGTGTGTGTGTGAGTGTGAGAGAGAGAGAGAGAGAGCGAGAGAGAAAATCTGATGAATTGTCTCATATGGCATCCATCATGAGCACAGTGATTTATAGGGTTAATAACAGAGTCTATTCACAAGCCTGCAGTCCTGTTGTTTATCTGTTTGTGGTGGGATGACAGAAATACTACAGCCAAACCACCCATTCTCTCTATTCCATCCTCATTCAAAGACCCATAAACCCAGTCCTCATTCACATCTGTGCCATTTGGCTCTATGTGCGGGAACATGTGCGTGTGCCCACATGCATTCAAATGGTGCCTCTGTTTGCGCTTGTACATTTCTAAGTACGACAAACACAGTTACAGTTACCATTATCTTCCCAATACAATGCTGACACATGACCTGTGACCTTGGCTTTTGTAATGCAAGTGTTTTTCACCTGGACTCCCTCAAAGATCCTTTCAAATTTCAGTGAGAGGTAAAACATGTTTAGTTTTCTTTTTTTGTTTTATATCATACTGCAATTGCAAGTAAACTCTCGAAGATAATACATGCTGTATGGTATAGCATGGCAATCTGCTATTCTATGCCTACAGGCTAGATGCTAAAAGAAATGCTCTACCCTCTATGAGCCCTCATATTTTATTCACCACTAGGTCTCACTGTTCCTCAAAATTACACATAATACAGATAATATGGTAAATATTGTAAATAGCACTGCACCCTCTATGCAGGGAATTATGCGCGCTCTGTTCCACAAGCTACAGTATTGTAGTGCATGAGCATATTGCAAATTGTACTTACATTGTTGACCAAATTAATAAGCAAACACCATCTGATGGTATGTATTCTTATTTGTACAAAATCACATGTTTTATTGTGTTCATGCTCACTGCAAGGACAGTAAATTGCTCATTTAAGATGAGAAAATAACAGAGAAAATGACCATGTTATCAAAAAGACATCAGCTCTAATTCAAAATATATGCACCGGTTTCAGTGCTGTCTGGGGTAACGTAATTGTGTACATCGTCTTGAGTTTTATAATGGGGGCAGTCATTATACATACAGAGTAATAAAAAGATAATTATGAATCCCCCAACCGTGTTCTGTCATTTGGCAGGCTCTTTAACACAAAGCATACGTTCCAATGAGCCTCAGCTAATCTTCACAAGAGACCAGGAAATTGGCTCTCTTCAATTGACTCCATTCCACTTTTCATTTGTGGACTTGCCAGTTCTGAAACCAACATGAAAGAAGGGAGGATGACGAGAGTATAAGAGAGCGCATGAAAGAAGCGGAGGAGAGACACAGAGAGCAAAACAGAAATGAGATGTGAGCAACTATGAAGAGCAAATGTGAGGGGGAGGAAAGAGAGCAGCAACAACACTAATATGTTTACTCACTTAATGCTATTGTAGTGTTGATTGCTTTATCACCCCAGTGAGCTGTTATATGAGAGGAAGGAATTGAAAGAGGGGAGCTAGATGAGAATGGTAAGCCAGATAAATAGTAACGAGAGGATCTGAGGGATGTGAAGTTATCAAAAGTAGAGACAGGAGAGATGCTGGGTGTGGTAGCCTTGACTGTTGAGCATTTTAGCCTTAACAGCAGACTACAGTTTGCAGTATGTGTTTGTGCAACTAACCTGAGCTGGCAAGAGTTAATGGGAAGCTGCCTCCTCCACAGCTCTCTAATTGCTGTATTAAGTGGTGGGCAGGAAGATAAAAGGAAAAGGTATGAGGCTAAATGCGTGAGGACTCATAATGCTTCAGGTGCAGAGGGAGACAAATTACACTATTGGTAAAGGCAACCATGGAGGGAAGGGTGGTGTATTTAGAACATTGTCACAGGTTGATCAATCACCTCACCACAGCTCTGTGTGTGAGTGTGTCTGTGTGAGTCTATGTGTGTATGTTGTACTCACAAATGTGGGCACTGATTAATTACCTCTAGTTTGATTCTATCCAGGTCATCAGGAGGCAATTAAAACTGAAAAGGAATCAACCACTAACAGTTGTTGGAGTCATACTGTTCCATAATCTATTTCCTTAAATTTTCTGCATATTGATTCCTCATTCACAAAATCTGAACAAGCACTATCAACATCTACCTAAATATGCATTGTTTAAAAATAAATAAATAAATCCCAAGAACATGTAATTCAAATGCACACACTAAATATATATTGTCAATTTTGGAAAATAAACAGCACAAGAAAAGTGTTTGCATACAATTTGGTAGTGCTAGCTTGGATTTGATAAAAGACTTTTCATTCTAGTGACTTTGCTTTCAATGAGCCCTGAATGTCTGTCATCATACTAATGCAATTCCTTTTGACAGGTACCCTTTTAGACTAAAATAGATCCAGCAGCAGTCTCAACTTATTCAGAGCACACACACACACACATAATAAAACAGCATGAAGATGTACTGCTGCAGGCACACACAAACACATTTGCACACATACACACACCTTTCCACATTCTTACACACTGCAGCTCAAGCTTGAGGCCTTTATATGACAAAGGCACGGCTCAAGGATAGAAAAGCACTTTTCCCAGACCAAGGCCGATTGCTGTGAAATGGAATGGAAACAATGATACCTATAGCGAACAACAAGCAGACAGACAGACAGAGAGAGAGCGGGGCTAACATCACATCAGTGCCGCTGCCACAGCCTCCTTTCATCGACAGTCAAAGCCACTTAGACAGACGCTGTTAGATGACCAGACCCAGGGCTGCTGCAGCCACTCTCCCAATGAGTTCAGAGTCATATTATCTGCATTAGGGAGTGTTGGGGACCATCAGGTTGGAGATGGCTAATTCCACAGCTGTCTTACCCACAACATTTAGCAACACAACAGTTTATTATTCATCAGACTTATCTCTGTGTGGTTTTAGATGAAAGAGCTTGTTGTCTTTTTTCTCTTTCCCCTTGTGTTTTTTCCATTGCTTGTTTATCACCCAACCTTCATAGCTGCATCCCAAGTCGAAATGGCTGGGTTCAAACAAAATGCCTTTCTGCTAATTATCTGCAATTCCTCATCTTCATGAGATCACTCTCCCCCCACTTTTGCATTTGAATGAATTTGCATCCTAAAGACTGCTTGGCTTAGTGCAGTGTAAATAACTGGCTGGTGCCGGGCTAGTTGTCCTAATTCCAGGACTTGTTAAGAGACAGGTTAGGCTCCTTAAGGTGTCGCTGTTTGTGATACTGATGCCAGCTGGTCTGGAGAGAGGTCAAGGATGTCATGTTCAAACACAACAATGGTAACCACATCATGAAAACATTTGTCAGGAGGAGGGGAATAAGTAGTTTCACATTAGGTCCATTGATGGTCCATTGGTGCCTGTCCAATTACCAAGGCAATCTCAGCTATTCATCAATCAGCTCTAGCTCTGCATCCATGCAACTACATATGCAAGGAAATAATTACAAACTGCATCCTTGACCTCCCAATTCACCCCAATGATCACGGTTGCAATGTTTTCAATTACTCGGCATTGAGCCTCTTGTGTGTCAATGAAACTAAAATGAAAAGTTTTTGAATCAATTTCCACCCACCAATTTTCTTACACTCACCGTGTGCCATCCATATTGACAGATAAGGATTATTCTCAGAATGGAGTGCAGTAACTTACAGAGGTGGTGAAACACACAGTGCATTTCACTGGGTTTAATGTGCTGGGGACATGAGGTGCCATTGGCATGCTAACACCTACCCCTCCCAGTCCTGTTATTTATGAACCTGACTCTTATTAATGAGTGCTAAGAAGACTGATGGGCTCATTCACCCATGCTCAACTGTTTGCGTGTGTGTGTGTGTGTGTGTGTGTATGTGAATGTGTATCCACATGCATGTGTTTGTGCATATGTTTGTGACTGGAGCAGAACACGCATGCCTACAAGATTGATGCATTTACCGTTTTGATGGTTCACATAAATGTAAATAATGCTGGCAAAGTACTTTTTTTCCAACACACTGACACTAATGATGTAAGAAGCGGAGGACATCAAAGTGCAAGTGCTCTTTGCCAAAATGGGTACAAATGGATCTGTGACATGATAGGAAATAACAATTTTAATTGATCATTGATTTTATTATTTGCCTTATATATTTATGTCTATAAGATATTTTCATGACACATTACACATTTTTTTTCTTAGAGATCTGTGTTCTGTATGATCCTTCTTTATCTTTAAAGTACCATCACATATCTTTTAAATGCAGTTCAAGTAATGGAACATCACAGTCATGCTAACACATCAAGTGAATCTATAGCAACAAGCAGAGAGACTCACTTTAATAGCACAGCTATTAGTGTTAATGAGCTTCTTGTACCACTGAAAAGAGAAATTTAATATGGGGATAAATGGGGTTTTCACCATCAAAAGGTTTGCAATGGCTTACTCAAAGAAATTATGTAATAATCGACAATGTTAGATTATTAAAGGACCACACCGGCTTTTTGGGAGTTTAGCTACCTTACCCAATATCTGACAAGAGGATTGGCAAAATCATCTCTTAGAGTCCGGTAGATAGCGCTGTCCGTTGCGCATGCTAACACTTTTGCATACAGTATGTTAAGTAATAATAGGCAATTAACATTATCCAGAGTAGGAAGATAGACCTTTTAGTAATGTAAAGGTATTCTATGGATTACATATTCATAACTTCTGAAAACAAAATCTCAACCTTCATCATTAGTGAAGTCCATTACGAATCAACAGAACAAAAACTTTAGCTAACTTTTGCTTTACCCTAAGCCCTAAACAATCCCCTAAACAAGCCTGGCTTGTTTAAAATTAACTAACCATTCTGGCCTTAGACCTGATACAGATGATTTTGAGTAAGGGGATCAATGGGCCAAACTCCCAAAAAGTTGGTGTAGTCCTTTAATTTTACTTAATTTCCATCCGGAGTAGAAATCTGAATCTATACAATATAGGATAGGCTAGGATACAATTGGACAGGAGGGAGGGAGGGAGGAAGAGAGAGAGAGAGAGAGAGAGAGAGAGAGAGAGAGAGAGAGAGAATGAGAGAATGAGAAAGAAAGCAACTCTTAC
>OOFE01015512.1:0-11164 GCA_900323365.1 Monocentris japonica | reverse complement strand
GTTTTTTACTGTAAATATTGTTTTTGTTACTGTTGTTTTTTTGCACAATCCCGTGGGCATTGCCACTTTTCATTTCACTGCACATCCTGTATGCGTATGTGACAAATAAAGTTCTTGACTTGAGCTCTGCAGGCAGTTCCTTCGACCTCATGGTTTGGTTTTTGCTCTGATATGCATTGTCAGCTGTGAGACCTTATATAGACAGGTGTGTGCCTTTCCAAATCATGTCCAATCAAATGAATTTACCAGAGGTGGACTCCAATCAAGGTGTAGAAACATCTCAAAGATGATCAAGAGAAATGGGAGGCACCAGGGCTAAATTTCAAGTGTCATAGCAAAGGGTCTGAATGTTTACGTCAATGTGATATTTCAGTTTTTCCTTTTTAATAAATTTGCAAAAATGTCTAAAATTCTGTTTTCTCTTTGTCATTATGGGGTATTGAGTGCAGATTGATGAGGGAAAAAATGAATTGAAACGATTTCAGCATAAAGCTGCAACATAAAATGTGAAAAAAAGTGAAGGGGTCTGAAAACTTTCTGAATGCACTGTATAAATAATCATAAGATATACACATTTCACAGTCATTTTTGTTGAAAAAAAATTATGTGCAGAAGTGTGTACTTATAAGGTAGTCAATTAATAAATATAATTTTACAACAAATTTCAGATATGTCATCAGGTATTTTACAGCTTTCAACGTTACTCAGCCAACCACAACTGAGTGCAATGATTCATTTTATAATCCTGGATTTTCTTGCCATGCCAGGTTACCACACGTCAGTATTTGGCGTGACCAGTGACTGTCTGCTGGAGGGCCTGCCCAGTGTGAAGACCGGTGGCTGTTTGGTTGAGGTCATCCCCTCCCTACCTCGTCTCCAGCTTAGCACCTCACTACCACGGTCAGAAGCTCTCTCTGCAGCCTTACAGTCCATAGCCTCATCTCACATCTGCATTACAACACCCAAACCTGTTATTGTCATAACTCTGTGATAATTATTCCCTAAAGTTATTTTATGAGGTGCAGTATTCATTAAGTTTGGGAATGCCCACAATGTGTTGATGAACTAGCTAACTGGGTTGGTTGGCAAGTTTTTTGTGAATCGATAAGTAAAATTGCTAGTTGCAAAGGGACTATTTTACTTAAAGATAAACAAAGGTCAAATAACATTGAATATTATTGAATTGAGTGAATATGATTGAACTTGACTGATTTCTGGCAAGTGGCCATGCTATAAGCTTTATAATACACTGATAATGATAATACAGGTTACCATTATTCTATTTTGAACAGTGGTACAGGGGACAGGCAAAGAAATTATGTACACAGTTCAGTGTTGCACATTTAACTCTGTTAACACTGCCGGTTGTTCCGACTTTCAATGCATGACAAATTGTCAGACGGCCAAAGTTCTCACCTGCAGAACTGCAGAAATTTTAAGAGACGAGATGGTAGGAAATTTCTTTACATGTTCCTAAAGCAACTGATGATACACTGATGTGTTTTTTACACTGAAGTTAAAGCATGAGCAGTAGTGACTACAACACATAGAGGACCATATTAAGTTTGTCAATATCTAGTATCAGTCGTTAAAAGACCAAAACAACCTAACCACTAACTCCCAGACCATTTAAAATGTTGGGCAAATTTCAGTCAACCTCTTCCCTCTTTGGTGACCATCAATAAGTGTGTGTCACTCGGAGATCAATAGTAAATGACACTTTGGAAATAAATGAGCGTGCATAAACCTTATCCAGTCTTTTCAGCCCTCACACTAACATCACTACTGCTTTTTGAAAACATGAATGTTAGTGAGTGTTGTTTTTTAAAATGCTGGGTAACCCCTCCTTTTACAGTCACGCTATGTACTAGGTATTTAAGTTACCAAGTAATTCTGGCTGTAACCAAATGGGTAAATATGTAGAATTAATGGCCTAATTCCTAGGAAATTAAACTACACATTTTTACACATTTTTTTCTTTGTCATCCATCGGTCTTGTAGGTACTGGCGGTTTATATTAGCAATAGCCCAAGTTTAATTTAGGGATTAAGGCAATATTTCCCCATAAATTAGTTTTTCTTACATAGGAATTGATCATTGCTCTACCCACTTAGGGAGGGTTTCAATAAACCTACCGGGTCTATACAAGAAACTGTCGTTTTTCTCCCTGCAATTACCTGGATCCTACCACATCCTTTCTAATGGTTCATTTGAGAGTTGTTTGTTTACCATGCCCTTTAAAAGTGTTTCTCTTATTTGAATGTGCCAGAAGCAGTCGATAGAATTATTGGAAGGTGGTATTCTGTCAGAAATCCATATTCGGTACATCAGTAGCTATCTGTGTTGTAAGGAGAGCATTCCAGTACAGCTATCGTTTTGACTATAGCTGTACTACTATTGACCTCAGTAAACAAACTTGGTTTGTTGGAGATGCTGGGACAGGCCCTCTTATGTAAGACCAGTTTGCCTTAATGTGGACAGACAAGACTCTTGCAGTGAGTAACTCACTCTTTAGCTGTCTCAGATGCGCATTGAAGAAATGGGCATGAGATTGTAGATTAGTCTCAGTGGAGCAGCCCCAGCCTCATTTGTAAAACTATGTAGAAAAAATTGTTAATGCAAAAAGGCAGAAACATGCAAACCCACATTTATTCTCAGATCTAGACAATGCTGCGAGCACCACCAGTATTCATGTTTCTTATTATAAATCACAAAAAGTGGTGGGTGTGTGTGCATATAAATGACTGTAATATCCACACTCCATAAACTCCTACAATTAGCCATAATTTTTTCTTCTCCTCATATTCGGCCTTTTCACGTTTACATTTTTCATTCGGCTCATTCATTCTTTGCATGCAAATGGTAAAGCAAGATAAAACAAGCACAGTTTTCTTTCAGTTAGTTCATTTGGTGAACTGACTGGGATTGCGTCCTTGCGAGACCCACCTGAAGACCGTTTTAATCATGCCTTTTTAAATTGACAATTGGGGATTGACACTTCGTCAGGACACATGGCTGCTGATGGAGACGTTGGTTGTTGCAATGTTTTCCTTGTTGGATTGTATCTTTAACCACTTGGCCACTCTGCTGATGGCTACAGTGACAAAGCTAGTTGATAGTGCATCCTTGATTTTATGCTTCATGCCAAACCCTTAAAGTTTGTTTGGGGAAAAGAAGAGAGCCAAAAAACACTCTTCTTTTGTGTGAAAGACAGACAACATACATAGAGACAGACATAGAGACAATCAGAGACAATTGGCTACAGGTGGAACTCAAAAAACATGGGGGGGATAATTCATGGTGATATGTAGTGGATAGGTAATAAATTACTTTCAGTAAGTTGAACCACATTATAATTATAAGTAAGTTTAAAGGATCATTAATCAATAACCCTGGGAGTGTCTGTTTTTCTTCCAAAACAGTATGGGCTGGAAAGTGAGTTTTGAAAGCCAGAAATCTCAGCACCCTGTGAAATAATCATTGACTTACTGGTCAACAATTTTCCTGCTTTTAAGTAATCACAAAAAATGTGTTGAAAGTGGATTGGTGAGTGAACAGCTCCTTTTAAACAAGGAGAGTGTTCCTGCCCATCACTGTTGACGAGGCCTACTTTAACCCCCACAGGTCGGCCCATACAACTCAGCCCATGTCCAAAGAGGAGCTGTCCAGCACTGTGTCCATCCAGCTTTTCAATGGAGAGGCCCAGCAGCTGACCATCACCTTGGAGAACATAGGCACTGAGGACATTGAGACCCTTGAACTCACCTCCAAGATCATCAGCACCAAAGGTTGGTACCCCCTAACAGGCACTTCTTACGGTCACAACTGGCTAAAGCCTTGTCTGCACATGCTGTGTACCTGAGGTTCGACGAGACTAGCCTTTGGTAGTTTCATCAACTCGAACCTCATGTATCCAGCACTTAGATTGATTAGAGAGAAATTGGATCATTGCAGCAGCAAATAGGCATAGGATACAGTAAAGCTAAGAAAAACAATAAGAAAGTAAAGTAAGATTATAATAATAATAATATTACAATAGTAAAATAATATTTTACATTAAAATCACTAAGGTTGAAAACACAACCAAAATTACAATAAAATAGAGAGGAAAAGAAAACAAACAATTGTTGGTAAAAAGAAAATTAGGAGACATTTAAAAGCAAGGTGCAAAAATAAAGGAGAGTGTGGGGAATTAAACATAAACATATCTGAAATATGTCGTAGAATTATATTTATTAATTGACTACCTGATTGCCATATTTGCAATACTGTGCAGAGTTTTTGATCAATGCTGTTTTCAGTCAGGACAGCCTTTGATGTGTTCCCCCACCTTCTTATTGAGTTTCTCTTAGCGGTTCCCCTGTCCACGGTGCTGTGGAGGTCACTGCCCATTTGTCTTTGGTTCCTCACCTTTCATGCACCCATGGCTTTTCATTCTGTGTTGCATCTCTTTGTTCAACACCTGCTCTGGCCCTCAGATCTGTTTCTTTTTTCTCTTTCTCTTGTGTTTCCCACCATCTCTCTCTCTCTCTCACTTTGTTTCTCTTTCCCACTCTGTGTTGTTCGCCACTCCTCATTTCCCCAACTGACAGCAGCAGTATGTCCCTGACAATAAGTTTTTCTATCAACAGTTGAGTCATGTAGCTTTCCATTTCAATGAGACTGCCATGCTCAAAAGTAAACATCCTATGTCTAAAGTTAAAGCAATATGCAATTTTTCATAGTGTAGTTAAGTCCGTGACCTCCTCCCCCTAAGTTGCTCAAGTTCATGCCCCTACACTCATCTTGAGGAGCTGTCTACCTTGAAATGGCATCTAGCTTGAGGCTAGTCCGCCACAAGCAAAGAAGCAGCTAGCCAATACAGACAACCTACAATGAAAAAACAACTTTGTTTTCTTACTGCTTTCTGTCATTGTTGCTGTTGTTGCTATGCCATTAGATGATGGAGGAGGAGGAGGGAAAGGGGGTTGACTGCGTTGTAATGAAAAGTGCATCTCTGAAGAACTTTATGTTGAGGTAGTCCAGTTAGAAGTCTGAAGTGGGTTCTCTTGTCAGGGTTTGAAACATCTTTTGTTTCAGCGCACAAATGCAAGGTACCAGTCCTTTTTATTCTTTTCAAGGCAAATAGTCATCAATTGAACAACAGCTGAGTCAGACTGTATGTAGTCATTTCAGCGTTTCCCATACATAGGCCCTGTAGTGCACCGCCACAGTGTTGGCATGGCCCACACCAAATAAAAACTCTGTCATTGTACAGAAATTGATCTGAAACGAGGTGTGCATCAAGTTATGTTCTCTGTCACACTGGAAACTAATCTCACTCAGCTGTAAACACTCACATGCCTTTCATCCGCTTGTGTGAGACAGACATCACATGCTTTTTTGAATTCTGCAGAATCTAATTATCAGATTCTAAAACTGCAAGCTCTGTTGCAGAGTTGTGATGTTGTTGAGCTTTTATACTGTCTGCATAGTTTACTTGGGCTTTGGTGATGGAAAATGTTATTAGGTCCATTTTTTTTTCTGATCTAATTCTCCGATACTGACATTTATAGAGTTTAACTTCCTCATTTATGTCATTTCAGTCAGTCTTGATTCATGTCCCATCATACTAGCTATACGTTTATCTTCATTGCTTTCTGCAGAGAGGCTTCCAAACACAGTATATACAGGGTGATAATCTGAGAGAGATATTCCTTCATCTTAATGAACGGTTGGGTACTGAAGTAGCAGTGCAGTGTTCCCTAGTTGTTGGCTGCTCTATATATAATGATCCATACAGTAACAACCAAGAGGAACCTTTACATACGCGTCCAAACACTGCCACCATTTATCCTGACAACCAGAGCACATTGCTTTTTAACGTCTTTGTCCTTTTGTTCCCCACTCTTTGTTTACACCAGCGGAGTCGGTAGATGAGTAAACTGTTTTTCAAGTGCAGTTCTTTCCTGTGTGTCACCCAGCCCACTTTGTCTTCCGGTCAGAAAGCCAGTAACGAAACATCTTGAATGGCTATTCACAGAACGCACCTAATAAGTCTTTGACTGAAAAAATACCATTGTTTCCCCCCCTTGCTCTCAACTGGAGTCCATTGACACAATAAATCAGCAAAGGAGGAGGAGCTGGGAGCCTGTGTATATTTTAATGGAGTTGATCTGATGTTTCCAGAGTGGCCCCCAGGTTCTGTGTTTGATTGAAGAAAGACTTCTTGCGTATCCTCCGGCCAAGGGTTAATGCTGATAGCTCCTGTCTTACAAGGCGATTCCTGTCAATGTCATATGCTCGGATACATAATTGTCTCCGGCCATGCCTGTATTTAGTATAGAACAACGCAAAACTGCAATGACAGTCCCTGATATAGACTTCGTGGCTCATTGACAGCGCACTGAGAGTATTATATTACGCTCTGCCATTTCCTTGGGTGTGCTATTGCAGTGCGATTCATTACAGTATCAAGAGAGAAGTACCATAAGCAATTAAGTGTGCCACAGCTGAACTAGGGGACCTTTGAAGGCCATTTTAATGTCAGCTCAGTTCCCCTCTGGATTATGTGACAGGGGAGTAATCTTTATCTTTTTAATTTGTGTTCCACTATGTTCCTAAAGGCTCTTTTGAGATGATCACTGCTGTCTGCCATCGTGTTCTCAGTTGACAATGTTAAAGTTGTGCTGAGTGATAGATGTGCAGGATGCAGTCTTAACCTCTGTTTTAAAGCATGGTTTTTGGACAGAGATAATTCAAGAACAAATCCAAAAGGTGCCAGCACAAAGCTAAACACCTGACATCTATACTTAGTCATAGTTACTCAAAATGCTCAGGATGTCTAATTGAAATAAGACTCACAATAAGCAGGCTCTTCAATTAAACTCTTCCCCTTAGAACAAGCTTGACTGTAAATTTGACTTTTTGAAAAAAACAAACCTTTTACAGTTGGTGAAGCTGGAATGGAAGCCCTATTATTTATGTGGTTAGGGCATCTGTGGCCAGTTGTGAACACACTCTTTCCACTGTTTCTCTGCACTCTGTCTTCCTCTCATTCTCTTGTGGCTCTTGGTGAATTCGCTCTGTTCTTCAGCAGGGACCGAGTTTGTTCCTGGAAGCTCAGAAGCGTTTCCCTAGCAGACCCAATCAATCTGGGATAAAGGCGTCATGTATGGCGGGAGACAGTGTGTAACAGCAAACTATTAACTCTCTGCCAGAGGTGCTCTCAATAGACTGTCTAACATGTTTATCAGCAATTTCAACATGTCAAGGAGATCAAACCAGCTTGAACATAACTGTGTGTTCAGAAAGTGAATTTACAGTGAACAGGCTGTAGCTCTATTGTTTTTCAGCCTCTAATAGCTAGGCAACATTGATGTATGTGTGTAGGAACAAAGTACTATTTTGATTTCAGTAATAATATTCCAGTTCCCAATCGCAGAAGTAAATTGTTCCGTTACTTTTGTTATCACCCCTTCATATCCCATTTAAGTTTAATAAGTCAATTCTCATCCCTGGATTAATTTTCGTCATAACTTAAGGACACACTGTGGCACTTGGATTAAAGATGGATATGTTTACATTGAGCAGCAGCAAGTATTCCTATTATTTTGTCAAGAAGAAAGATGACAAAAATATCATTCATGTCAATTGTAAACTATGAACAGGCACTAAAAGCTAAGCTGCGCAGTATTTGGTTATCAGTCACGGAGGCGCACAGGTGAGGTACTTTAAAGGTAACAGGAAACAATCTCCTTTTTTATTTAGGGGGAGTAATGGAAAAGTAATATAACGAGTAGTGTAACAAATTACTTCTCACAAGGAAAAATAAGTAATCTTATTACTTTTGAAATGAGTAACACGTAAAGAGGAATATATTAAATTTTTTGAGTAACAAGGCTAACACTGCTAGGCCAAGTCACACATGTTATAGAAATAGTTTGACTTATTTTACCATTTCCATGGCTTGGAGAAAACGCCACATGGCTCAGTAATAGTATTTTAGAAATCAAAGATGCATTAGCAAGTGGTTAGGCACTACCAGTGGTCCTCAAATCCGGTCCTCTGGGTCCAGAGTACTGCAGGTTTTCTATCCTACCAGGTAGTTAATTACATTCACCTGGTGTCCCAGGTCTAAATTAGTCTGATGACATAGCTAGAATGGACACTTCCTGGCAGAATAGAGAAGCAGCAGTAGCTTTGAGGACCGCTGGGCTATACTAAAGAGAGGTGAGGGGTCCAGTTGTCGAAGTACCAGGTGCAAGGCGTACAGTGTGAGTTTGTCTGTGTGTGAGGAGGAGGAGGAGGAGGTGGTGTGTGTGTGTGTGTGTGTGGGGGATATTTCAAATGTAGCTCAAATAAGCAAAAGCAGATCTGTCCTAGACTAGTGTTGTGTTTCTTCACCTTGTGCTCAGTATGGCAGCAGTCGTTATAACACAGCATCTGTTTGTTTTATGCTAACCAAAGTGACCCCTGGACAGCTGCTAGCAGATGAGCTACCTTTGAAATAACCCCTCTTCGCAGGCGCTTCTTCCCAGTCTGCTTGAGAGGCTGATAATTAGCACAAATTGGTATGTACTTCTTTCTGCTCTGCAGCCATCATGCTTGTGCTTTTCTTGTCTCTGTTCGGCAGTAGAAAAGGTTGTGTTCTTGCTGTTCCTTATATAGAATGACACAGCTTTAAAGTGTCCCCCTGTTACTTGATGGGGTCTTTTGAAAATGCTTTTAAGTGTTCAGCCAAAAACACACGTGTTGCCTCAGAGGGTGAACACAGCATGATGGGCTACGTGCATGGTGGGCTACAATCAGCCCTGCTAATTGCCTTGTAGAGTAGCTGATCATACAACAAAAAGCCTGCAAGAGAAGCACAGTGCATTGAATAAGTCCATGAATATTCTTTTATATTTTTTTAATAAATATATATTCTGGAAAATCTAAGTTCTTCTGGTGTTTTATGATGAAGTGGCTAGCTCTCTTAACAATTGGGAAGTGCCATCTTAAAATTACAGTATTACTTCAAAGGTGGTTTCCCTCACAATTTCTTTGTCTATTTCCGCTTCAGAGAATGCTGCTTTGATTTGCTCAACTGTTTTTGTCCAATGCAGGAGGTTGGCATTACCCACATACAACTGCTATCAAAAGGTGCCTACAGTACAATACATACCAGACAAACAAGAGCATTTTGCTGGTGTCCTGTGAAAACCTTGTAACTTGACGCATGGCATGTTCCTCTGTGGGTTGAGGGGAGTCTACGATCCTTGGGCTTTTGAAACCCGTTTGAACCCCCTTGGATAAACCCAAAAATACATGGTCTCATCTCTTGAACTTTCTAACATCCATGTCCACGAGTCCACAATAAGAGAAACACTAAGAGTGGTGTTCTTGGGAGGATACCAAGGAAGAAACCACTGCTCTCCATAAAAAGCAATTGCTGTCCATCTCAAGTTTGATTCATAGTATGGGGCTGCTTCGCTGCCTCAGGGCCTAGACAGCTTGCTATCATTGAGAACAATGAATTCCAAATTGTATCAGGAAATTCTACAGCAGAATATCAGGGTAACGGTCCGTGATCTGAAGCTTAACAGAGGTTGGGTCATGCAATGACCCCAAACACAAAAGCAAATCTGCAACAGAACGGCTTAAACAGAGGAACATTTGCATTTTGGAGAGGCCAAGTCAGAGTCCTGACCTTAACCCTATTGAAATGTTGTGGCATGGCCTTAGCTGGTCATGCAAGGCATCCCAAAACTATCAATGAACTGAAACAGTTCTGTAAGGAGGACTGGTCCAAAATACTTCCTAACCGTTGTGCAGGTCTGATCAGCAACTACAGGAAATGTTTGGTTTGTGGGAGTTGCAAGGTTATTGCTGCTAAAGGAGGTTCCACCAGTTATTAAATCTCATGGTTCACATACTTTTTCCAATCCAAGCTGTTAACATTTCAACAATATGTTCAATAAAAACATGTAAAAGTACAAATTTTTATGTATTATTTGTTAAATCACATTGTGTTTATTTTTATGACTTGGATGAAAATCAGACCATATTTTAGCCATTTATACAGGAATGCAGGTGATTCAAAAGGGTTCACAAACTTTTTCTCACAACTGTATGAAATGCTTGCAGTGGGAGAATCATTATATCCCAAAGAGCATAGCTAGAATTGTGCAAATTAGTCACTTAACCTCCCCAACAGATAAGCAGATGGGACCCTGAACCTTTTGCGAGATAGATGCAGCTCAAACTGTGAACATGGGGGGGTGGGAGCTGACGTAACTTTAATTAACCTTCTTGCTTTCTTTTGCAAAGGGTTGTTTTATTTGTTTTATTTTCCAAGATGTCACACATTGTAACTAGCTAGTTTAGCTGATTTTCTTTTATAGACCTTCGTGCCTGAGCCCCTGTGGGACAAAATTTGGAAATTATCATTTGTAGTCTCCAGGGCCATATCATTTTTCAGCTCGATTTTCTTCTAACCATGGTGTTTGATAGTTCAGGACCTTTTCCTTCTAAGGCTAATAAAGTTATTAGAGTTCATAGCCTTATAGTCATACATACAATCTGATGTTATGCCACACATACAGTGCATTCAGAAAGTATTCAGACCCCTTCACTTTTTTCACATTTTGTTATGTTGCAGCCTTATGCTAACATCGTTTAAATTAATTTTTTTCCCTCATCAATCTATACTCAATACCCCATAATGACAAAGCGAAAACAGAATTTTAGAAAGTTTTGCAAATTTATTAAAAAGGAAAAACTGAAATATCACATTGACATAAGTATTCAGACCCTTTACTATGACACTTGAAATTTAGCCCTGGTGCCTCCATTTCTCTTGATCATCTTGGAGATGTTTCTACACCTTGATTGGAGTCCACCTGTGGTAAATTCATTTGATTGGAAATGATTTGGAAAGGCACACACCTGTCTATATAAGGTCTCACAGCTGACAATGCATATCAGAGCAAAAACCAAACCATGAGGTTGAAGGAACTGCCTGCAGAGCTCAGAGACAGAATTGTGTCAAGGCACAGATCTGGGGAAGGCTACAAAAAATTTTCTGCTGCACTGAAGGTTCCCAAGAGCACAGTGGCCTCCATAATTCTTAAATGGAAGAAGTTTGGAACAACCAGGACTCTTCCTAGAGTTGGCCGCCCGGCCAAACTGAGCAATCGGGGGA
>OOFE01015511.1:0-41350 GCA_900323365.1 Monocentris japonica | reverse complement strand
TACCATGCAATCCATATTTAATCAAAATGAGTCTTTTCTTAACTGAAACAGCAAATTTCCCCCTGTGCCCCCTTGGTTATCTGCGTGTGGGTGAAAAGCTGGTCCACAGTTCCGCGACCAGTATGGAATCAGCATTGCTCCTCCCGAATCTGAGGTTCAGCAATCGGCTGAGTAGTGTGATTCCGCTAGTTGTGACACACCCGCCGGTCTCCCTTTTTGAAAATGGGGACCACCACCCCTGTCAGACTGTATTGATGAAGAGACAGGTGAGCTCTCAATTTACCGGTCGATCTTTGTCCCGACCCTCACCTATGGCCACAAGCTTTAGGTAGTAACTGAAAGAATGAGATTGCGGATTAAAGTGGTGGAGATGAGGTTTCTCCGCAGCGTGGCTGGCCTCACTCTTCGTGATCAGGTGAGGAGCTTAGTGATCCAGGAGGGCCTTAGTGTTGAGCCGCTGCCCCTCAACATTGAGAGGAGCTAGTTGAAGTGGTTCGGGCACCTGGTTACACCCTGGGTGGAGGAGCCCCAAAAAAACAACCCAAGAATAACACCCAGAGATCTGCAAGCCTCCATTGCTGCATCTGCTGTCACTGCATTGACAACAATAAGAGCACTAAATAGAAATGGCATTCCTGCAAGGCTAGCCTGGAAGAACACCTACTGTCTAAAAACAACAATACTGCAAGTTTTAAGTTTGCCAAAGACGACCTGGACAAACCTGAAATTTCTGGAAGTCTGTTCTCTGGACAGATTAATCCAAAATTGTTTGGCGACATGGCCTGGGGCTGTTTTTCTTCCTCTGGACCTGGGCGACTTGAAAGTCCCGTAGGGTTCACAAACTTTCAAGAGCGACTATATGTAGAGAGACAATCATCACAAAGATGAGTGGAAAGGTGATTTAGAAATGTTTGACATCGGATTAATATTTGGGTTAATAACAACTGGTTCCAATTTGCAAGGGAGGTGTGAATGTGATTAAACTCATGATGTACTCACTAATGGGCAGCTACTGAAGAAAGCTGCAGCTGAATTTCCCCACGGAGATCAGTCAAATATCACGTGACATTCACCACTTGATTATGCAGTTAGGGTCACTAGGTTTTGATTGTCTACATAGCAATGAAAAGAGACCGCATGCGTGCTAATGTTGTTGCCAAGTGGCAGCATGTACACAGAGAAAAGGATGGGGGGCTAAACGTAAGACCTGTGGGATCCCACAGGTGCTGTGCTGAGATTGAAGATGATGAATTGCTTACTATGAAAGAAAAGGCTGTATTGGAAAGATAGGATCTGAGCCAGTTCAGAGCTGAGCCTGAGATTCTCACCCATTGCTTAAGGAGGTCAGTTAAGGCAGTTAAATCTTACTAAATGTTTGATTCAGTCATCTAATTTTACAGTTTTGTTCAGAACAGAGCTATACAGTGATAGAACAATATTAATTATTGTTATCTCCTTTCAACTATGTCTTTTCATTTCCTAGGTTGCATCTAACCAAGCATCACTTCACTGGATGCAGAGACTGTTTTTCATAAGGCATAAGGCTGCCTACCTAGGCCTACAACCTCACGGACAATTTGTCAGGTGTCAGCTTCCCTGGAAAGTGTGTACATCTCATTCTATCTCTTCATGCTTTAAACGTGCATCCCCGTCTATTGGTAGTTTTCATTTTTCCCGGGAAAGTTGCCATTTCTCCTCGATATCCCAGAAGCACAGCATCCTCCACAACGCTCCTCTCAGGCTTCCCTGGTGTCAGTATTTTACCAACCAGCCAGATATGGCAGAACAGAGGTTCCTTGTGGAGTACGCCAAGCGCGGTACAGCAGGATGCAAGAAATGCAAGGACAAAATCCAGAAGGGCATCGTGCGCATAGGGAAGATTGTGCCAAACCCTTTCAGCGAGTCTGCAGGGGAGATGAAGGAGTGGTATCATATGAAGTGTATATTTGAGAAGTTGGAGAAGGCGAGGGCCACCACAAAGAAGATCGAGGACATCACCGATCTGGAGGGCTGGGAGGAGCTGCAGGATGAGGACAAGGAGCTCATTAATAAACATGTTTCAGGTACAAAAGCCTCAAACCATCCCAAAACACAACTCCAAGCATCCCAAAGTGCATGCAAGACACAAATGTAATATATCCCTAGTCCTTAGTCACTTACTTGGATGGTGGTGGGCGGGTCTTGGATTGGGAGTGTGGTGGTGAATAGTCTGACAGTCAGCTGAACATCACCCCAGTCGGAGGGGCTTGTGGTGCCATTGCACGATTTTAGTTTTTTCACTGCTGAATACACTTGCAGCCTTTTAAAGTAGACTAGCAGCCTTGTTGTCACAATTGTCAATGTTGTTTGTACATTTTTTTTAACTGATGCATATTAGTGAGTAGGGAGGGCGTCCTTTAGCCAGAAGGCCTGGGTTCAAGTTGTCATGATAGCAAGCATCCACCCTGCTGAAGTGCCCTTGAGCAGCAATAATAATAATAAACTGTATTTGTAGAGCAATTTTCAAAACAAGGTTAGAAAGTGCTTCACAGAACACGCTAGTTACTTACCTGGCCAGAGAACCTCCACTTCCAACAACCAGTTCAGGAATGCCAATTTAATAAATTCAGACCACAACAGGTTCCATATCACGGTTAACTTTATGAGCAACTGAAACTTTCTTTCATAATTTTCTATTTTAGATTTTAAATTCGGGGAATTTTCTAAAATATCTTCTAAATCAGTAGTAGCCTCAGACATTAAAGAAAAAATGTTTCTTTTAAGTGTCCAAAGTCTTTCATTTGAAACCCTGGTAGATGTCAAACTCAAACTTGGCCGCACCTGATTTTACCAGTGAGCTTACCTGTTCAACCAGAAGAGCAAATTAGTGAACTGGTTGTTCCAAATACCTGCAAACACAGCGGCACCAACAACTTTTATATATATATACAGAATTAATCTTATTTACCTTTTCTAAGTATAGAGTAAGGTAAAGCTGGGCTGCTAATTTAACCTTTGGTACTAGTACACTGTGTGATACAATTCAGCTACGGCAAGTGTTCAGTATTGTTTCTTCCTCTTTTAGACCTGATGACCAAAGTCAATGCGACCCCAAAGAAGAAGGTGCAGGGCAAGTTAAACAGTAGTCAGCTACTGAGTCCTCCTGCCAACCCATCTACGAACGCTCCACGCAAGTTTTCTGGCTTCACTGGTAAGATGTCCCAGGCGTCCCGGGCCAATTGCGCCCTCTATCACACTTAAAAGTAACAATAAGAATATTTTGTTTCAAGCCCTCTGCAAAGGAAGGGGGGGGGAAAGCATAAAAATGACATTAAAAGTAACTAAAGCAAGGTAATATATATAAATTATAATGATCTAGAAAAGCAAGACAAGAAATGTAAAAGAACCATAAAAGGGGATCAAAGCAATTTAAAGGTCATTACATGAAGCAGCTATAAAGGTCACCTTTAAGAGGTGATTTAAAAGATCATGCAGATTTAGCCCCTAAGGTAGGTCGATTCAAAGTCAAGGTGCCCTGATTGTGAAGAATTGACCTCTTTTTTTTATTATTATTTATTTATTTTTTAATCTCGACTGGAACAGCCAATACAAACTTTGTTTTTAATCTAGACTTTGGAACAGCCAATAGGAACCTGCCTGAGGACCTCAAACTATGATCTGGCTCATATGGGGTTAAAAGGTCTGTGATGTGACCTTTTGCCAGACCCATTCCTTTAAAGCTGATCAGTAAAATCTTAAAATCAATCTGAAACTAACAACTGACATGACATTTGTTCCAGTAAGAGTCGTAGTACCATACATCAAATTAGTCCCACTCCATCGTACTATTGGCTTCAGTCCTTTCATTTCACTCCATTGTCCCGTCAGCGACCAAGGCTGGGACCTCCAGCAGCCCGGGACCATCCTCCTCTTCCCCAACCAATGTCAGCCAAGGCAGTGCCCTGTCCGTCCAGCTTTGCAACCCAAACCACAAGGACTGCCTTCTCCGAGAGTTTCGCAAGCTGTGTGCCATGGTGGCGGACAAGAACGGCTACAACGTCAAGACGCAGATCATCGAGAACTTCCTGAAGAAAGGCTCTGGGGGAGGTCTGTGTAATTGGGCAACCGGGAGTGGAATGTTCGCCTGCCCAGATTTGGGCTCTCCAGGATTGTACTACGTAAAGTTTGTCTTTATACATTTTCTGTTCCTTCATCCCAGATAAGTTCCATGGAGATGTTTACCTGACAGTAAAGCTGCTACTGCCAGGCGTGGTGAAAAGCGTCTACAACCTCAATGACAAACAGATCGTCAAACTTTTCAGCCGCATCTTTAAATGCAACCAGGATACCATGGTGCAAGATCTGGAACAGGTCTGTAGTCTGTCTGATAACACATTACCCCTTATTCTGCGTAAATAACCGAAAGCACACCACAGACCATTATGATACACAGTAACTTTACTTGGTTGTTTTAATCAAAGTAGCTATCAGTCTTACCTTCTCCCTTCTCACCAGTAATCCTGTGCGACCAGTGTCTTTCATATTTTCAGATTTCAATGGAGAGCTAATCCTAGGCTCTTGACATTCCCCTTTGCAGATGACAGAGGAACAAAATGTCAAGAAATGATCTGTACAAACCAATCTGTGTCTTTTTAATCTCCAAGGGGGATGTGTCTGAGACAGTGAGGATGTTCTTTGACGAGAGTAAATCATTTCCTCCTGCTGCCAAGAGCCTCCTGACCATTCAGGAGGTGGACGCATCGCTGACCCGCCTGGCCCAGCTGACAAAGGAGGACGACCAGCAGATGGAGCTGGAGGATATCGCCAAAAAGTAATACACCATGGAGCTTCTTATTAGTTAGGCTGGGCAATAAAACATCATAGATTATTATCAGAGTAAGAACGCTGAATTTAAGAGAACTGCTTTACTTTTTAACTGGTCGAAATGTCCATTTTCCTCAACCTACTCAAAAGCAACGTGATCAGCCATGTCGCAAAGATGAAGAAATATGCTTGTTTGTTGACCCATAATAACACCGTTCAGAAAGTGGAACGACTGAAACAAGGTGGTCTGTGACCAAAAGCACCATTAAAGGAAAACAGTTCTTGAAGGACATTTGGGAAAGAAATGTCACAGAGCATCATCATAGGCTCAGCTATTTTTACGTCTGACAAAGTGCACGGCAACACTCGTTCCAAAATATGTTGCCGACGTGTTAAGGTGAGAGAAACACCCAATTCCATTGAGCTGAGCACTTTGAGAATTCTTTTTTATTTATTTGCCGTTTCATGGCATCACTCTTCTGTAGAAGTAATACTATTATAGATGCCGCACCTTGTTGTGTGCAGCCAGACCTTTCCGCACTTGCTGGACCTGCTAGTGATTGATTTTATTTGTATTTGACCCCAGAAACAAACACTTGTGATTGTAGTGCACTAATACTACTGCCAGTGCCTTTTGTGTAAAAGCCAGAAAGATACATTTCTTTTCATGGTGGTTGTTGATGATTGGCTGACAGGTAGGTTTTATAGGTTGTTGACATTTGTTTTCCCCTCCATGGCAACAAAGTGGTGGTGGGGCTATGGATTGACCTCTCTATTTAACAGTCATATACAAAATCCTTGAAACTACTAAATGAGTAGACAAAGAGTAGAGAAAAACATGTTTTTGTGCTATACAAGATACTTGGCCTGGCTGTGGCAAATGAGATTAATAGGGCAAAGTAAGCCGAATGATTTGAAGTTGGATCCATAAATCTGTCAATCAAATGGATGAAGCTGGCTCTTTCTAAATGAGCTGTAGTTGCTGCAAGTTATTAGTAAGTAGCTTAATTAGAAAGTTGTATTTTAGAACCTCTCTGACCATTCAGATTTGTAATTCATTTAATGCAGTTATTTTTCAGCATTCCCCTTACAATTTCAGCACAATGATACTGTGTTAAGTTAACACTCTTTGTCCTTGTCTAGATGCACCAGCAATGACCTGAAATGTATCATTCGTCTTATCAAGCATGACTTGAAGATGAATGCCGGAGCAAAGCATGTGTAAGTTCCCCTGACCTCTGCTCTGAATTTACTAGACACTACATCCCTTTGAATACGTTGAAACAAGGATTTCATCATGCCAAGACCTTTTGACTTGTCTTTAATAATTGTCTGTTCTGCAGCTTGGATGCTGTGGATCCAAACGCTTATGATGCCTTCAAGGCCTCGCGCAATCTGGGTGACGTGATCGAGCGCGTGTTGAGGAACCAGCAGGACGCGTCAAATGGTTCTGGACCCAGGAAACTCCTCACCGTGGAGGCCTCGCTGATGACGCCCGTTCAGCCCATGCTGGTGAGGTCTACCCTTGAATGCTTTGTTTGCAAAGACACAAGCATTTAAATAACGTGAAGCGCACAATAAATCACACTAATGCATCTGTACAAATGCAATATAGTGAATAATGTGCAATGACACAGAGATGAAAGAATGAAAAGGGGAAGTTGAACTCTGGTGGTCTTACACATTCAGATTTTTCCTGACTGTAATAGAGTAAGAGTATGTTGCGTAGAGATCAGGCAAGAATCACAAATAAAGGCATTTTAATTTCCTGTAGAACAGCAAATACTAGTACATCACCTAATGATTGCTTGATTAGTCGTTTCAGTTGTTTTCATCCCTAGACTACATGCTACATGGATGACCTTTCTGGCCTTGTAAATCACTTGGGACACGCACTACACTCTCCTCAGTAATGGCCTCATTTAATTGATGATTCTTTGTATAGCACACATTATGCAGCCTGCAGTAGGCCAATAGTGTTTGCCACTGGTGCAACCAAAGAAAACGTTGGTGCTGCCAGAAAAAAGAAGTCACTAACTGCAACCACTTAATTCCTCTGCCAAAGCTTGCTAAGTTAACGTCTTCTATCTTAACTCCAGGCCGAGGCATGCAAGTCCATCGAGTACGCCATGAAGAAATGCCCCAACGGAATGTACTCTGAGATAAAGTATGACGGCGAACGGGTGCAGGTCCACAAGAACGGAGACACCTTCAGCTACTTCAGCCGCAGTCTCAAACCGGTGTTGCCGCACAAAGTAATCGTTCACACACATGCCAAACGCACACCTACGCAGCTCCACTAAGCTGAATGGCATTGCATGTCAGAACAGAAAATCCTTTGAGTTTGTTCACTGCAGGACTGAGCAGCTTCAGGGCGTTTTCACAGGCATTTCTTATAGCTACTTTCTCAGCCTTGTACATACACGGATAAATGGCTTCCGTTCATGTCCGTTAGCTTCTTCAAACCACTAGAGGCTGCTATTTCAGCTTGTCACATTGGTATTGATGACTATTGCCTGGAGGAGGAGATACTATTTAAGACCAGCGCAACCGTCTCTCCCTGTAGGGGCCTGTTCTTGGTGGTAGATGCATCATGTTTTAGCCCTCGGACTGGATGGTCCTGGAAATATTGCCATATATGACTGCCCTGCGTATGGCATTCATCAGCCAAATGGGTGATTATGTACCCTCCTCCGCTGTAGTTAATGATAGTTTCATGCTAATTTTAGGTTATCTTATTGTGCCAGTGGGGGGAAAAAGGCAATCTAGTCTGAACAAAGCATGATAAAGATAGATGCTGGGTCCGAGGCAAAGTGAGTTCTATGGAGCATCATTGGCAACGAGGGACACAATAATTTGTAATACATAATGCTTGTGTCATAACATGGACACATTACTACATTTCTTTTGTTTTTGTTTTTTTGTAAACCCACAGCAGTTAATAGGTCTTACATTTTTACACAATTTAGTATTTCAGTGCAAAGCCTGTGAAAACATCTGGAGCAATGCCTGTCTTGTAAAACTGATTTCAGCTGCTGCTACAAATCATAGTAGTGAATTGTTTTCTTCCGATTTCTTTCTTCAATGCCTCTCAAGTTAAAGATTCCGCTCAGCACCTGAGCTTGTGTCTGTGTCCATGTTTCAGGTGGCCCATTTCAAGGACTACATCCCCCAGGCTTTCGCCGGCGGCCACAGCATGATACTGGACGCCGAAGTCCTCCTCATCGACACGAACACCAGCAAACCGCTGCCCTTCGGGACCTTGGGCGTACACAAGGTGAGGAACGCCCCAGGCAACGTGCACATCAGTGTTACGTTTGCAGGCACAATTAATTTGTCGTTTTTGTCAGCTAAAGTGACCAAACAAAAATAGAAGAGGACAATAGACATTCAGTCTGCTAAAGCAAGTTTTTCCCTTTAAAGATGTAACAATCCAGGATAGCATCTGAGCCTTGTTTTCCTTTCAGAAAGCAGCCTTCCAAGATGCCAAAGTGTGTCTCTTTGTCTTCGACTGCATCTACTTCAACGGCATCAGTCTCATGGAGAGGTGACTTTTTGTCTTTTCATCTCTGTCGTCCTCTAGACCCCCTTTTCATCCACAAAGATTTCCCCTAGACGTGAATCGTTCAAACATCTTCCGACTGAAGTCCTAGAACATATAACACTCAGAAACCCAGACCGGCTGTTTGACATGCATCCACTCACACTCATTCAGACGGGAGCTTTTGATCCGATGAACTTGACACGACTGTACTTCATCTGTTGTCTCCAGGCCTCTGTGTGAACGCAGGAAGTTTCTGCATGACAACATGGTCGAAGTCCCCAACAGGATCCTCTTCTCGGAAATGAAGCACGTCACTGTAAGTAAAACACTTGATGAGGGTTTCCACTGTATGCATTCAACTGCAACAACCTGCTGCACCAAGAATTTTCAAATACAGATATTTTTACTGTGATGCATCGTCACTAGTTTTCAGTCTAAAGACGTTGCAAATGTCCTACTTCTGGAAACACATTTGTTTTACTGATCATTCCAGGTGATTTGGGTTGTAATGGAATGTACTTTATAATAAAACATATAAAATAAAATTCTATAAAATAAAAACTGTATGATTTGCCCCAGTTGCACGTACTTCATCAACATCATGCTGATATTGTGTGTTTGTGTGTGTTTGTGTCAGAGGGCCAGAGACCTGGCCGATATGATCACTCGGGTCATCAGGGAGGGACTTGAAGGCCTGGTGCTGAAAGACCTCAAGGTGAGGCTCCTTCTGATTCTCCACATTAGATAGTGGCTCCAAACTGGATCAGACAAAGGGGAACTGGTGTCTACAATGTATAATGATGCTGAAAGATCCTCTTAATAAAAGAAATGTAGCTGTAGTGGAAACACTAAGATGATAGAACTGTCTGTTTGTCCGAAGGGTGCCTATGAACCAGGGAAGCGCCATTGGTTGAAGGTGAAGAAGGACTACCTGAATGAAGGGGCCATGGCTGATACAGCTGACCTGGTGGTGCTGGGGGCCTTCTACGGCAAAGGATCCAACGGTCTGTTAAGTCTTAAAGATCCAGTTCAATTAGGGGAAGCTTGCTAAGGATTTCTACTGAGAGGAGTGACATTTTTTCAGTTGATGATGGGTTTTATCCAATTTGTGACCACTGCTTCAGTGGGGACTTGGCCCTGCCGCCATGTTTAGCACCACCTAACCATTACAACCACCATTATATTACTAATAATTTCAAGTATTTCTTGATGCCAGTTGCAGACATAGCCCTTTAGGACAGAATGGGCCTAATCCTTATATAATTATGCCATGAATCAAACCAGTTCAGACATCCAGAGGATTCGTCAAATTTCCACACTGACAGTTTTTATTAAATTATGTTAGAATTTTATTTTGGATAACTTTACATTAACATCAACAGGCCTTTTGTTACATTTTAATACACATGATTTTATGGTACAATCCTTTGTGCCATAATCCAGTTGAACTGGACAGTTAATACAGTTAAATACAGGCAGTGATATGAGGATATGAGGGCTAATAATGATCAGGATAACTTGTTGCACAAGATAAATAAAACATGAGCAATGACAGAAAAAATTAACAATAAATAAAAAAGAATAAAATGCATAGAATAATTAAAACATGAATAAAACCAAGATACAGATTTGCTAAAGAAAAAGAAAGCCCAGGGGTTAAAAGCTCTGGCATTCAGCTCGGTGTCCAAAATGTACTGTAGAAGTAAATTATAAAAAGGCGCATGCCATGTACTTCCTCTCGACTGAATACTATCTAAAGTCGTATCCTAAAAGTAAAAGCAAAAATATATGAATGTTCTGTAATGTGCAGGGATGTGATGAGATGGTTGGTGCAACCACCTCAGATGATGGTGATGATTATATTAATAATACTAATGTGTTGTACAGGAGAGGATGGCAGGACGAAGGAAGCCAATGAGGGGGGTGGGCAATGAGCATGACTCACAAGGGCAGCATAGCAAATGTGAAAACAGCAGTACAAACAGCCAAAACATAGCTCATGAAGACAGACAAGCCAACAAGAAACAACAAATCGTAGGAAAACACTCGTCATAACGAAGGACAAAAGTTTCGGAAAACGGCAACTGGCAGCGACCTTTACTGGAGACAGTTTTCTGAAATTATTTAGGGTAGGCATAAAACAAAAGTTTCAAAAATGGCCACTAGCAAAAACCTTTACAAGTTCTTCAGACAAGTTCCTCAAAAGTGTCCAGGGCAGGGTTATTTCTCAGTATTTCACAGCCAGGGAGCACTGCTGCAGAGGGCTCTGCTACTCTGCTGCACTGGACCTGCTGGAGGGAAAAGGGTTCTGCTTGACCTTTTATCTCTGTTGCTGTATATTATAGCAGGAGTTTGTCCCCCCCCACACACACAATTCTCCTACAAAGTAGATTGCTTTCACAGCCTATGCAGTGCCTATTCAATAGGTCTTTACTATCTCCAAGGGGAACACACATAGAATATATATATATATTTTTTTTTACAAAAGTAATCAAACAACTGAACGTCTGCTCTGCGACGGCTGAATTTCCTAATGCTGCGTGCTCTCCCACCCACCAGGGGGCATCATGTCCAGTTTTCTAATGGGCTGTTACGACCCTCACTCCAAGAAGTGGTGCACAGTCACCAAGTGCTCCGGAGGCTACGATGACGCCACCTTGGCCAGGCTCCAGGACGAGCTGGACGTGATCAAAATCAGCAAGGTTAGAGAAGATCCATTTAGCCGGGCTGGCATGTGAGCTGACGCAGTAAAATTTAACATTAATCTTTTGTGTGTGTGTATGTGTGTGTGTCTGTAGGAGCCGAGCAAAATCCCCAGCTGGTTGAAAATCATCAAGAACTATTATCCGGATTTCATTATCCGTGATCCCGAGGTGAGATTTCCCTATTCAGCACATTTGTATTTCCCAACGGAGCTGTTCATGTACAGCCCCGTTGTATATAGTCAGGTTCCATAGGCTTTTGGATGAAATTATATTTAAAAGGTATCTCTTGTAGGTATCTTGTGCAGGAGTTTCTCAAAATATATCATTCTCAATCGTATTGTGATAATGGCCGCCAGTGCTGTATTAAAGCGCCGCAGTAAGCTTTCTATCAGTGTATTTCAAAGATTAAAAAGAGGGCTTGATTGAAAAGAGGACTTCATAATGAAATCTATGTGCAGAAAGAGCATTTTCTTCACTGTGGAAAAGCGGGAAGTCACATATTTACCTTCCTCAACCTGATCTGATTTACTGTCAAACTTCCAACTTTATTTACCCCAACAAAAGAATGCACCAGCGACAGGGTATCATTTATTTTGGTCCACTTTTCGAGACCCGTTCTTTACTGGAAGTTTTGCGGTGCGTTTCAACTGCTGTTGTGTTTTTCTCCATGCTGTAGAAAGCGCCGGTCTGGGAGATCACGGGTGCAGAGTTTTCCAAATCGGAGATGCACACAGCTGACGGCATCTCCATCCGCTTTCCCCGCATGACACGCATCCGCGATGACAAGGACTGGAAGACCGCCACCAACCTGCAGCAGCTCAAAGTAAGACAGCCCCTTAGAGATTCACAGTATTACCAGGCTTAACACGTGAACACATACAGACTGGGTACGGCGATGAATGTGAGAAGTGGCGGTATAGAACTTTTCACTTCCTTTTTAAGTAATCAGATACTGCTCATTCAAGAATGCCTGAACTGACTGGCATGAATTTCCCTCCTGGTGCCTGAAGGCACCGTAGGGGGGAAAGTTATTTTTGATTGGGGAAAAAAAACGGCCACAAAATCACTTTTCTTCATTAGTCTTTAACACAGATTAATATGCTGTTCAATCCTTCTAGGTTACACCAAGTACGGTGATATAATCTGTTTGACTTCAATTATATAATCATTGCCTCTGTGTTTTTTTTTATTGCCTCTCCTGCTAGAGCAAGTTTGCTTAGCATTAACGACTGCAGTGTGCCTTTCCCGTTTAACTCCGTCCATATTTCTTTTTAATCAGATGAACTCATGAAGTGAGCTCAGACTGCTGTTCAGTGATGTCTTTACTATGCCTCTTTTGCGACAGGATTTTGGGCAAATTGAAGTATATGCCCTGGATTCGCCTGGTCAGCGTATTTCATGGAGCAGGTGGCCCTCATGTTTTGTCCACTCAGTGCCAACTGTTGAACAGTGTGTCCCGGGACAGCACAAGCATGATTTAGACACCACCGACAGGGGACAAAATTTGCAGTCAGAATGTAGCACATCAGTGATCCTGCAAATACTGACAGACGAGCTGAAATATTGTCTGAGGCTATAAAAAATAAAGCCCGCTGTAGGTATTCAATCTCTCGTGACGGGCAACAGTACATCTCTTGGCTGTAACCCATGTTTTCATTTCATCTTTCTGCTCAGGAGCTGTACCGCATATCAAAGGAGAACTGTGACTTTAAAGTGACAGCCGGACCATCCAAGCCTAATGATGACAAGGGCTCGTCGGGAGGGGACAGTGGAGGAAACTCCCCGGGCTCCTCCTCCCACAGTGTTACACCCAAGAAAACCAGTGAGTAGACAGACTCAGAATGTATGTGCAATCTTGAAGAATTCAGGCATTACTTTGTCCAAATGTTGGACAAATGCTTTTTATTTTAAGTGAAATCTTAACATGCATTCACACCACAGGCAACAATAGTGCACCAAAGGCGGTGAAATCCAAACCTTGCACTCCTGTCTCAGAAGGACCCAGTGCAAAAAAGGTACCGTATTTACAGCACGTGTTCACCAGTTCAAGCATGAACCTGAGCCACACAGGCGTTACAATGAATTGATATTCACCTGTGAAAATCCTCCACTGCCTCATATTGTAACCAAGCTCTGCTCCCTTCCAGGTGAAAAAATGTGACGAAAGTGTTCAGAGCAACGGACAAAGCAAGGCAAAGGCGAGCTCTCGTGTGTTGGAGCCAAGGAATGACAAGGTCGGTCAATCGTCATCACCACGTGTTAAACTGCGAGGCTGCAACAAGCCACCTTTCATTTCTGCCTATACATTAAGTCTAGTACAAAAGGTGTTTGATCAAATGAATGCCACTGACAAGGGTGTTGACTTTTGCATTTGTCCTCCAGACGTTGCTGGACATCTTCAGCGGGGTGAAGCTCGTCCTGCCCAGCTCGGTCCAGGACTTTGACAAACTGAGGCGGTACTTTGTGGCCTACGACGGAGACCTCGTAGCAGACTACGACGCCGCCTCGGCCACGCACACGTTGGCTGAGCCCGAAGAAGAAAGCCAGGCCAAAAAAATCACGCCCAGCTGGATCTGGGAGTGCATCCGCAAGAGGCGCGTCGTACCCCCCTGCTGATGGGAACAATCAACCTGCCTGGCAACACAAGAAAACCCTTCTTTTTATATGCTGCATTTACTTGTCCAGCAACCACTGCGTACCATTCTAACTTAACACGAGTGTTTCACTCTAAATACCGGACAAACCATATGAATTTGGTTGATTTTTGTGGTTCGGACACAAACACTAGATCATACTATTGAACTGTATGATGGGGCTCTGGTGAGCTATAGTTCCCATACTTTGGGATCAGAATAGACTGTGTCCATGTGGTCAATCACACTATGTTTTCAGGCATCGTTATTTCTATTTGTTTTCATGTTTTGTCCACAAACCAGCAGCCACATACACTAGCTAATTGGTTTTGGGTTTTTAGTTTGGGGGATTTGGAGATCATGGTGTACAGGAGTTAGACGTAGACGGCCTCGATTGCTGATGCTTTTCATTAAATGAGGTCTGTTTGAACAGTTGAATTGTAGAGGTAGAGCTTTTCTCAATTAGGGAAATTGAAGTAAAATGTCATTAATGCAACTAGACATGTCTGCATATCATGAAACCCATTTTGAGTTATGTTGGTGTAATGTAAAATAGATAGTCCAATTGAGATATCAGGGTTTTTGTAGCATTATGTATTAATGTTTTTACTGCCTGAGTAAAACATTTTGCGAGGCGTTTCTCTTTACCCCAGCTCAAGGACTGAGCACAACTAAATTTGTCTGTCAATGGGAATAGCTGAAATGATTACGATAATAACATGATTCTAACGCTATTTATTTCCCAGAAAATGGGGTTGGAGTCATTGCAGCTGCTTGCAGGAAAAGGTATTTACTGAAAATGAGTTACCAATGACAGGACCAGTGTCCTCCATAACTATTTGACTCCCTTGTTAAAGACAAAGAACAAGGCCGTACAAAATAAGTAGATTTTGTGGAGAGGGTTGTGCACGTTCTTGAATTTTCCAAGATCACAGGAGCGTGAGCTCCGTTTTAGGTTGGATTTCCCTTCCGAAATGCGACGAATTCCACTTTGATTTAATGTGACCGCTTCCAAAATGTCTCTTGAAATATCTAGCTCATGAGGCTCACGGCATAATCCTATGAGACGCAGTCTAGTCTTTACTGCTGCATCTAAATTGAGCTCACGTTTGAAGGATGATCCAGATTTACCTTTATCTCTGGAATACTTCAGACTACACGCCGGACTAATTAAATGTCTAAATGTCTTGAGGCTCCGAGCGATCAAAATCCCCATGAACTCACGCAGCTTCCACTGGGCTTAAGGATACAGATGCCTCGCATGCCTTTTTCTTCCCTGTTCTCAAAAAGAAATCTCACCCTGAAATCTTTACCTCTAAGTATCAAGTCAGAAAAGTATGCCATGAGTCTCAGGATCAAAACTTTTTTTTTTTTTTAGCAGTTAAACTATATTGTAAGTGAAATTAACAATGTGCCAATATTTTTTTTTTTTTTTTTAATAAAAGGTTATAACATTGAAAACAAGCTGCCCTTCTATAAACCTTATAATTTTTTTTGTTTCAATCCTTGTTTTTTCAGCCATTTTGGATACTCTTATTTTTGGAAGGCATTATAGTGGGAAAGAAAAAAGATTAATAGGACACTTACAAATTAAGAAAAAGCTTGTTTATTTGCAAATTTGTTCCAGAAACATAATTTTGTCAGCTCTGTACTTGCGTAGAGAAAGGCATGTCGGAGGTGGTTTATATAAGAGTTCCAATTGGCACTCAGCAGGAACCTGAGTCATCCAGTTTTCTCTTTCCTGAGGTTTCCTCTTTGGACCTGCTCCACCACTGTAAGTCAAACTCTTCTTTCATATGACAAGGCTAGAAAGAAGAGCAGACGGCAACATTAAGACCTATTTTCAACAAAACCTGCTGTGATGGAATAAAATAAGTTCTAGGAGAGGCATGAGAGTAGTTTTACAAAGCTTTACAAGGCAACTTTGCAGCTTGAAATAGTAACAAGATAATTGTTTGGAAATTTTGAACCCGAATGCCCAAAAATCCTGTAACATGAAGTCAGTGAACTACACACTCAAGTTTAGCAATGTGGCTGGGCCTTTAGTGTCCTTTATACAAAAGGGGGAATCTACTGGGTCCAAGACCCATTGTGTTTTTAAATGTATTTTACGTAAACAATCTTGCGGAGTGCAGCTTTAAAATGGAGACAAACTACACAGGGTACTGTACCCGTCTGGAAGACTTGATCAGTGTTGCAGATCGCAAACTGCAGTGGGTGGAGCCTGCCCTCTCAACTCGCTCCAGCAGAACCCTGGTCCGGGGGATGTGACTCCACGACAAGCCCAGTCCCGCCTGCACCTCCCCGCCGGCACCTCTGGTCACATGATTTATTACCTGCAGACCCACTCGCTGTTAGGTGTAGTAGTTTGTCTTTTTCCCCCCCAGAGGATAATCAGTGCGTTTATTACATCTCAGTGATGTTAGATAGCCACAATGAAGTCTACAAGCCCTTTCAAATGTTCTAGTTTGTACTTCAAATGCATTCCAAGAGAAGGCAAGTCAGCATTGTGCATGCTTTGGAATGTGATTGATCAAATCTTAACATACAACGTTCACGTTCAAGCGGCGCGCACGCTTTCCATTTTTAATCTATTGTCAGAAATGAGTAGCCTTCTGTTTGTATCCAAAAGGAAGTGAAAAAAAGGTTGATTTTATCTCAGGTCTCGGGGCAATAAACTGGAAAATGTGAAAGGGTTGCTGATATCCACCGTACACGCTTCCTGCATTTCGAATAGACGTCAGCCTGCCATCCTTACCAGACTGGCAACATTGAAGTCCTTTGCTATTGTCTTCAGAACTCCTGCAACTTGTGTCATCAAGGACATGCCTAGGGGCGCAGGAAGACAGAGAGCCATGATCAGCGTGCAGAATACTTTCAACGTAGCTGTCAAAGCAATTCGACACTAATATTTCACACTGCAGATAGAATATACTTATTCTTCAACTTCATAAGGGAATCACTTTTTCACTTTAGTTATCGCATAGGTAAAAGAAAAAAGGGTTCCCACTGTTTCTAGGAAGTAATTTCCCAGGATATTACTAAATAAAAGTACTCCGTGTCAATATTGACTTACAAAAATCCTAACTAACCGCAATTTATGAGGTGAGGCTGGGGCTCTTTGCAGACAGAGTGACCCATGGGGACTTTACAGTACAGCAATATGGAGCCATCTATTAACATTATGAGCACGGTGGGGAAATAAAAAAAAAAAAAAGCTGCACTCCCTGCTGAGGGCTACCTCAGGAAAGCAGATGTGCTACTGCACATACGAGGTGAGCTTCCTGGTCTGGTGCTCCAATTTGGAAAGTTGTGCTCTTGGTACAATCTTTTATAAGCCGCACACACCGTTTTTTTGTTGAGTTTGGTTTTCTGTGGGTTTTTCGTTTTGGACAGAAACTGCATCACTGACTCTTGCTTCGGTTGCAAGTTTGCATATCTCGATAATTCAGTGCTTATCATTTCCGAAAAGCTCAAGCTGTTTAGTGTCTGGTTAATGTGTTCTTTCCTGTTGGTCAGGAGTTCATTTACGCACGTGTTTCCAACTACTCCATCAGGCAGCCAACACCTTTCACCACAATGCCTGCTCACCTTGCTCTTTTTGTTCATTTAACATTTTTGTAGAAGTTTTAATCGCAATGTTTTTTTGTTTTTTTTAAAGCCTTTTGTTGCACAAGGTATGGCTAGGCTCTAAGGCCAGGTTTCTTTTAGGTCCCCCTTCAGACCTTATGTTCAGATAGTTGAGTGACTGTTTAGACTCACTTTTTTTTTTTGCCATTTTAAGAAACTATTAATTTATTCTCAGTTATTATAAATGTCAATCATCAATTTTCCCCATTCCTTATCGTCACACTTAATATTTATTAATATTACGACGGGGGGGAAAAAAAAACTTCCCATGTTTCCAAAGTGTGTGGGAACCCTGTTATGCCATTTCATTTATTTTATAGATTCAATTGGAATTCACAAGACTCAGGTGGAAACGGAGCCTTGGGGCGTGATGGAGGAGCAGAAAGAGATATTACCTTCATTTTGTTTGCCTCCCAGTATAGGAGATATAACAGCCGACACTGAATCCACTATCACCGCCTTGACTGAGCCTCCACCAACAGATGCCTAATTCAAGATGTAACGAAATTAGATTGAATATTTGATGGCTCCCTAAGTTACAGCTTCAATATTGGTGCATTTAAAAAAAAAAAAAAAAAAAAAAAAAATACATCACACACAAACCTGCTGAAGTCCACCGCATTGAAGGTTGTGCAGACAGCTAAGCAAGGAATAGATGTCAAACACACGAAAGATATGGATCCTCTGAAGTGCTTCCATCTGTAGGAGGACACGTCAGTGTCTTGCTTGTTTTACATCATTCTAGATTCCACGTCGTTTAAACCCTGAATGTCAGCTCACCTGCTCTTCCACGTTACTTGACTCGGCTTGTAACATCTGAAGCAAGCGGCTGGCAGACAGTCCTCCTGTTGTATCAATGTATACCACGCTCTGCTTCAGCTGGTAGGATATATGCACCGCGACACCAAAACACACCTGGAACATGTGAGACGCAGACCAGTAGTAGTTAGCAATAGCATGTACAATTTCAAGGCTGTTCAGACTAGCAGTCGCCTTAGATACTGTTGTAAATGGCGTCTTTAGGGTCTCTTGATACAAAGCTGAAATTATCGATGATGCGGTCGGAAGGTGGGGAATCTTCACCTGGGATTTGCCACTTCCGGGGCCTCCCGACAGTTCTGTTATCTCTCCGGTATACAAGCCCGAATCCAGCAGTTTATCTAAGCTGTAGTGGACAGGGCACAATAAGTCCAAGTACTAGAGACAAGGAAAACATAATTTGGGTAAAACATAACACACTTATGAGGCATGGTTGGGACAATTACAACCAGTTACAATTACAATTCAGCAAAACAGGACAGTTGAAACTCCACGATGTAGATTTAGAAGTAGACTCAGATGTGATGCAACTCCTGCAATTCTTCCTTTAAAGTCAGTGACCTTCAACTCTTGTAGGTACATTAATCCGCTGAGATTAATCCACTGCCTGCACTTCAATCTTTGTTCACATGGATATACAGGTGTTGTAGGTAACAACACCCCAGCGCATGATACTGGGACACTAGGAGAGCGATAATCAACCTTATTTAATTCTCTTCATTCCTTGAGGAATACAGGGCCTGTACTACAGATCTCCAACCTTGTCAGTCTTGTAATGTGTTCTTTGTTTCTTTCTATGACAGGTAAATCTTCTCGGAACTCTGCATCCTTGCACCTGTGCCAGGTCAATCATGGGTGACCTCTTCTTCAGCCTCGAGGGGTCCACTCTCAATGTGCGTTCACACCGCAAGCAACGTGATCAACAAGTCATTGGAAGTCCACTCGTTTCCCATTCCCTATAGTCTTGGGCGACCAGGGAAACTTGGAAAATATGTGGACGGTAAAAAAAGCTAGTCAAAAGCTTCGTGAAAGGTTCAGCCACAGCCAACTTTTCGCAGTTTTTCATCAACTTTTCATCAGCCAATCAGATTTCTGCCAGTTCTGCCTGGCATGTGCAAAATGAACAAGAGTCATTACAGTCATTCAAAGCTTCTCAGTCCACTACATCTTTTATTTGAAAGACTGCAGAAATGAACGTTTCAAAAATGATGCTTGCAGAACGATGGAATCCTTTCTTGGGGTCGATGGTAAACTCTGAAGTAATTTTATTAATTGTTTTCTGCTTATTGGCCATTGAATGCTAGCTATGTTATGAAACGCAAAGCAGTGAAAAATATATTTTTTGCCTGTTCATAGCTTTTTGGCTGCAGACCGCTACATAGATGCAATCGGAGCATCTCGCACCGCCAACAATCGGTGAGAACAGAACCACGCATCAACCAAGTTGTTAGCAATGTCCTTAGGGGCTCTTCAAATAGTTTGGCCAATCATTCTACTTTTCAGGTGTTGGTGTTTAGGACTGTTGTTTGTTTGGAGGCAAGAAAACTAAGACCTGTAGTTTGAATTCCAGGTCAACCTTCAAGTATCTGCACCATAAAATAGTCGTCATCGTCTCACACTGAGAAATGCTGAGTTCGGTGATGCTCCTGTTGGTCTGCGTTCCTCTAAGAATTGCGAATGAATGCCTTACTCATTTTTGTACTTTTGTTTCATCTGTTCCTGGATTGCTGTATATAATGTGGTCTGCTCCTTCGATAGTCTATTCATCCGTTGGGAGTATCCTCTGATTTGTCTGTGTTGATGCTCAGGCCAATCGTCTGTGCAGTTTTCTGGAACCTCTTCATCACAATGTCTGTCCGTGGTGTGATGTATGTGACAGCAATGCAATATCATCTGCATGGTCAAGGTCCTCCAGCTTGAAGGTTAAGCACCACTCGACACCTCTGTCTGGCTGATGGTGGTTCTCAGCACTTGATTATGGAGAGGAGAGCTGTTGGGGGCAGACATACTTGTGTTATTCCTGCCTTCACTGAGAGTTCGGCAGAGAAGGGTGCGTTGTTTACGACGCATCCGGTTGTGTTGTTGTAGGCTTTGAATGATGTTAACGATTTCCCCTCAGAAAGCCATAGTGATTCAGTATTTCCACTGGGTCAAACACCTTTTTTCAAGTCTATAAAGTTGATGTAGAACGGGGATTGCCGGTCCACGGACTGTTAAATTATAACCGCAGTGTTGCTGTTTGATCAATACAAGACCCTCCAGCTCTGCAACCCATTTATTTTTTTGCTCGTCTTCATTTTATTGTGGTCTTGATTCTTTCTAGGCTTGGACTTGAAAAGACTTGGGTAGACAAAGACAGAACATGCATTCCCTTGCAGTTCTGTTTGAATTCTGAGGACTGGAATAACCAGAAACTGCGTGCTCCTTGGACTTAACGTCTTCTGATAGGGTGGGGAGTTGGTGAGTCCAGCTTTCTCTGGACAGGTTTGGATTTTGCTCCTAGGTTTTGATTTGTCACCTCCTGTGTGCCGTGAAGATTTCCTACCAGTGACTACGCCCGGGCTGGATCCCAAATTGGCAAACGATGCAAATAATGTTCGCCATATTCAGTGCGGTTCCATTAGATAGAGGCTGATTTTGACGACTTGATCACACTTAGATCACTCTGAACCTGGCTTTCCTACAGTACACGTGTCATTGCGACATCACTGAAAGCGGGTTACATGAGATACACAAGCTGATGGAAGCTGTCAACCCCTATCGCTTTTGCTCTTTGCCAAAAGCATCACCGTGGCAGCAAGAAATCTGATGAGATTTTGTTGTTTGTTTGTTTTGCTATGTGCCCTTTTATTATTTGCCATCAATTATTACATGCCCTTTTGTGTTTCAGATTTTTATGTTAAGTGTGTTATTGTGGTGCTGTGTGAAATACCATTTAAATTATTTGTTTGGAGTGTTTGCTGCCAAAAGACAATTATACAGGCTCTCCAGCAACAACAAAAAGCAGCTATTATTGAGTCACAAACGACTCTAATGTAACATTTACTAGGCAGCTAAACTTACAGCTAACGTTAAAGTTAGCTGTTCATCCTAACCTCCTTTAGGTGGCGGTATTTAACCAGTGCCTCAAAGACCAATAGACTGTATGTACCTATACCAATCCATCTCTTTTACCATTTGTTTTCTCCATCTCATGCATGGTTGTCATGTTCAAGCTCTCCCACTGGTCATTGTCTTTATTTAGTTTGTTTGACCTGTTTGTTTTACCATGGTAGCACCTACTTAGGCGAATAACGTTTTCGGCTTTAACTATATCTCGAAACATGTACGGGGTCTATCTAAAGGTCTATCTAACTATCTATCTATATTAAACAAAATGAAGCCAATCTCCAATGAAGAGCATCACCAATGTGTAATTCCGTTTTTCAGGTGAAATTTCAAATTTCAACACTAATGAGCAGAAAAATGAAAGCTTATTCTTCAAATTTAGCTCTTTGTGCTCTTAATTAGCTCTCAGTTCTTCTTTCTTTGAAAAAAAAAAATGACAGTTGAATTAATCATCCATTCAAGTGAATCATCATCCATTTATTTGCAGCAAAAAACACTCTCAATGAGTATCTGCTCTATTTTGACCATATTCATCTAACTGTTTCTGAGGTCAGCAAAGATCTTCTCTCCTATCTAACCAGCCAGCCAGCAAACAGGTTCTCTCTCAACATCAGCTTTAAAACTAAGCAGGAAGTATAAACAGATTGCAGTCTCTTGTAATACTGTCTGTTTCTCATGAACAATACATGTTTACCTGGATTTTCTCTAGGATTTTAAAGCTTTCTGCATCTTAAAGTGGAGGTGAAGCACTAGCAAAACGTTCAGCTGGTTAAAACGATGCTCCCTGCTACACAACACACTACAGCAGCAACAACATGTAGGATACTTGGTTTGGAGGGGGCGTCATTCAATCAATTCACCTTTTCACCAGTAGAGCGCAGCCATGACACACGCAAATCAAGTTGATGGCATTCCTCACACACTTGATTCGGTTTCATATCACAACTCCAAAGCAATAACTCATTTATGAAAACCACCTTGTAGAAAAGTACAACACTTGTGGTCATTAATTACGCTGAAATAGTGAGTTTAACTGTAGAAAGTGTACGGTCCCGTAAATGATGCCACGCTGGCTGATTTCACAGGTTCGTCAGGAGCTGTCCGTGTCCCGGCCAACTAATACTTTCCTTATAAAAAGGGGAACAATTTATCTGCTAAGCTTTGTACTATGCCAGCCTACAATCAACAGACAATGATTTCAGTTTAAATCTATGTGCACGAGAGCGGCAAAACATTCACAGGATGTTGTGTCCCAATTTTGTGAGTTAATTAATTGGAGATACAGTGCCATACTGGGAGCAGAGACAACTTGCAGACATTCAATTTTGATTTTCGGATGTGCTGGACTTGTGGAATAGTGTGTTTTTTTTTTTTTCATTGGTCATGTAAGTCAAGCTGGAGGCCGGGGTACTTCGGCTGATATATCAAGGGCCACTTTAGGCCGCGTGTCCACAAGCCAGATGGAACGAGAAGCAAAGAAGTGTGTCTAAGCTGCTGAAACTGTTCCTCAGTGTGAGAATCTAATGTGCAGGCCACTTCTGAAACGCACAAAACAACAAACAACAACAAATAACAAAACATCTTTGGTAATTAATGATAATAATATTGATGGACAGTCTGCCCTACAAAGCTGGAGCGCAGTAACTCCATGTGTAATAAAGCTGAGAAAACCGACTTCAGAGTTTATCCCCTTTCCGGATAAAAGTATTGCTGTTACAGAAGTCAATAATGTCATTTAGTAACATTTACAGGTATCATTTTTGCTGGTATGGAATCTAAACCCTAGTTCTCCTTTAAAAAAAAACACACAAAAGCTTCTTTCTAGACCGACGTTCAACAATCAGGGAAGTAGAAGAGGAAGAGACACCAATTTCTCCACCGACAGTAGTAGTAGTTTACAGTGAATGTTTCCCTTTAGCAGTCCTTGGGCTGAGCCCACCTCTAAATCCCTCAGTCCCACGTAGATAAAAGCTGGGCGCTCCGCTGTGTGTGCAGAACCACCTTTACCTGGGATTTCCCGTGGAGAGGATGGCTGTTGAGCTCAGCAGTTCTTCATACAGATCAGCACCCGACACAAGGAAGGCAGTGTGTTGGGCCAGCAGCACTCTGCGTATGGCGAACAGGGCCTGAAACACAAAAAGGCAAAAGGACGCTGCGTGGATCAACCACATCACATCTAGACATCTACCCCACCCAGCGTTTGGCAGCGTGGGCTCGTTTTCCACCCAATTTGGCCAATTTGATTGCGTCCGCCTTGAAATCCCGACGCCCTGGGATGGTAGGTGAATCAAGCACAGAGGGTTCACTCACTCTATGTCGACTCATCTCATTTGAGAAACCTTTTGAAGAATATTTGATGATTAAAGCTGCGCTACAAATGGCAGCGAGAAGTAACTGTTTGAAATATTTTAACTTCCGTACCCAGAAATCGCCAGTAAACTGCACACAGGGCAAATCTATGTGGATGGGATGCTCTTCTCTGCTGCAGCCCCAATTTGTGATTTAGCCTGGTAAGACGGGGGTATTTTTACATTCATCTCTCACCTAGTTTATGTTTAATTGAACTCAACCTTTTTCGAGGCTTCCTTGCCTGTGCACATTACCTCGCCCTTGTCATCCTTTTTCAGTTTTACTTTGCCAGTGTACTATGTGCAACAAAACAACAGTTCAAGTCAACAGCAGGTGCCCCGATTGACCAGAGGGACGTTGGTTATCACACTCGGCGGATGCCTGCAGGCTGAACAAGCTGGGCAGGAAGTCTAGCTCTGTCACTGGGATGACCCTGGAATTGCTAGAGGCAGTGGTGAAGAGAGAAAAAAAAAGAAAAAGAAAAAGAGAACGGTAGAAAAGTTGGACGAAATCCCCCCCGCCCACAACAGGATGAACTGTCCAGAATAAGGAGCACCTTCAGCAGCTCATACCACCTCTGTGTGCCAAGAATCACTCCTGGCGTTCCTTCACCTCTGCCACCCATCAGCCCATATATAAACACAGTGTATCACGGAGCATTGAGGTTTATTACTGACTGTAAAAGTCATCATTGTATTATGCTCTGGTTGACTGGCCTGCCCTGTCCACTCACAGAATGGTGGTACATCTGTATCTCAAAGGCTACTCCGGGTCGTCTTCCCCATTATTATAGAAAAAGTCGCCGGAAATCAGTCTTACAGTGTCAAGAATATTTTTGCTGTCCTTCATGATCTCTGCTCTCTCTGCACGGTTGACCACTGCAAAACGTTATAAAACTGAAAGAGCTGGTCCCTCTTGGTGGGTTTAAACTGACGATGAAGGATCTTGCTTTTCTCTCTTTTATATGACTTCTGCGACTTCTGTTTGTCAAGATGCTGCTTTTTTGGCCAGGCCGCCATTGAAACAGAAGAGCCTGGTTACGTAAATGTTCAATAAATGAATGGAACCTGCCCTATTATCCAGATCCCTCGCTTTTCTACCAGTTGACCTGGCTTACTTTTCTATTTAACTTGGAAGTGGAAGAGCTTGTACTGTAAATCATTTACTAATTCAATTAAAAACTCATGTGGCGTGTGTGTGGAGGTGTGAGATCTACATATATATTACATACATCCCTATAGAGAGACATGATGAATGCCTAAGCTTCCCATCCCGGTATGATCTAGGCGTTTCTTACTGCTCACCTACTCTGGATGACTGGATTTGCTTTAAAATGTTAGGACAGGATACATCTGGCAGTTTGTTTCAGTTGATGGTTAGCTGTTTAATTTGGTCTCTGTGATCTTTGGTAATGATTTTCCAGAAGCATGTGTGTTTCATCTGTGGTTATTTGTTGCAATTAGGAAACCTGCTTGGTTTTCTGTCAAAGTTTCAAGGTTTTTCTGCTATGGGCTGGAAACTGGCAATCCAAACTGGCAACGCGAACCCCCAATAATAAATATTAGTTGGAAAAGACACAACTATTATGTGAGTTGGTACTTCATATTGTTTTTTTTTTTTTAAATGTGCGTTTTCAAGATCTATCACTTCAGTGAAATACATCATGTATAATAGTGTGTAAGTGTATAAATACCTTGTAGGACACAGAACATTTTTGAGCAACTTCCTCAATGTCAGATGACACCAAGTCCTCCACTGTGAAGAGAGCATGTTTGATTTTGTTAATGTGTTAAGTGAGCTGAAGCATCCCGAGCCCCCACCCCCCAACACACACACATGCCCCTTTTTGTATACAAACATGTAACGTTACACACACCTGTTTTAATGTCAGCAGCACGCAGTTCGCGGATCAGTTCTTCATCCAAACCGGGACACATACCGTCTCTCAAGACAACCATGCTTTTGCGTAGTTAGCTCGATAGCATGCACAGGACATAACACGCATCAGTCATGATGTCCTGACCAAAACAAGTTCACCACAAATGTAGCTAGATGCTAGCTTCTCGGTTGCCAGTCTCAGCGAGTTTGACTGTGGGGTCGTGGGCAAAGTTAGAGTGAACCCTTTTTTTTAGACTCCTGTCGGGGTTCACGGCGGCATAAAACGGTAAATCACAAAAACAACTAAATAACCTGTTTCGACACGTTTTATTGGGTTTGACTGCTTCAAACTTGGTACTAGATACACAGCTGTTAAAACCGCACGCGAGTTCCAAATTGTCCCAATGCACTTGCCGTAGAAAGCGTGCACGCAGTGCTTGCCGGGTAAAGTAGTACTCTGCCCATAATGCCAAACTGCTGTAACTGCACAAGCGCTGAAGCTGATAATGTGACTTAGTATCATTGGTGCAGAAGTGAATCGTAATCAGAAGTATTTATGAGTAGGAATTTTGTAGCTATGCCATCTAAACCCTGTTAATGCCCTTTGTCTTTTAAAACAGACAAAACGTAGCTAATGTTACTGCTGATTGTCTTTACATCAAGTGTACAGTGTTACAAAAGCAGCACAAACTACAGATTATTTAGTGAATTCTGTGTTTAATTTAATTTAATTTAACCTTGAGCCATATATTGACACACTACACCACTACCATTTCTGAAATGACAAAAATGCCATGGACACTAAGTGAAACTTCGATGAACGTGTCACGTAGCTCATATGAAGCTATAGGTGTTGTGTATGCGTTAAAACCAGAGCTCCTGTTTACTGCATGGAGTGAAAAAAGGTCTTTATAATGACAGGAGGGAGACTGTAGGCATCAATGAATGACTCATTATTTGTTTTACTTATTGTGATTAGTGTGTTAAATCAAATATTAGTGACACCTGTGTCCTGTCGGATAATAAAAAAAATAAATAAAAAAAAAAAAAAAATGAGTCTGACTTATGACTGCAACACTGTCTGTTTCTTGTGCATGCTTGTGCACGAGAGCCTCTCTTTTGGCCAGCTGAAGCAGAATTTGTGAAAGAGAGGAAGTCCTACCATTATGTCTGACGAGGTCTTTCATTCAATGGGTGAAAGGCCTGCTCTTCTTTGTTTAACAGTAATGAAGCTGTGATAAGGTCTTCACAGTCATGAACTCCCTGGCGTAAATAATGGTCCTCCAGTGTATCATTAGCATTCTCCCGTTGTAGGGCTTTTATGGTTCACCTTGTCCTCTCCACGAGAATGAGTGTTATCTCAAGTGCACCAGTGGTTGTGACATTTCGGAAGCTGGGGGGGCGTTTAGCTTGACACGGACCTCTTGCGGGGCAATATAATGATTATGGACCCGGTCACACACCCTCACCAGGTCAAAGTCATTGACTTTGATTCAGCTTGTCCCCGTTATTGTTTGGCCCTAATTTCCCAATCTAGTCTACGAAGGGCAGCAGGGTTGCATCGTAAGTAGGGAGACCGTCCTCCAACTTGCAGGACTGTGGTTCAAGCCCCTCTGCCGGCGAGCATCCTCCCTGCTGAAGTGTCCTTAAGCAGGACACCGAATCCCTAGCGGCTGCAAAGGGTGCTGTTCTGTTACCTCACCTCTGACCACCCTGGAGGAGGGGAAAGGAGGAGACTTTCCCTGTGCGGCTGCATAAAGTTTCACATTCTCCCAGTGTGAGTAATAACAGAGTCACGGATAAAGAGCTGAGGCTGTGTTAATCACAGCACTACGCCTGCATGTATAAGTAATGGGGTTGTACTTTGTGGGAGTCGTGCTCTGGAAATAAAATGAATAAAATGTTGCTACTCTTTACAGTCCATTGTTGGAGGCCGTGGCCCCTAGTGTGATATTCCTAGGCTATTCCTAGGCCCCTCCACTTCTACAGGCTCTCAGTTATGATCCGGTCAGTGCTGCACATGTACAGGCGACTGCCAAAATAAAGGAAACGTGAGAAAATGAGGACGCAAAGACATCGCGAACTAGGGGGCAACCGTGGATGGATGTCCGCGCGATGGACAACTAGAAAAAGCAACTGTGACTCAGGGAGTGGGCAGGGAAGTTTCATCAGGAACAGCTTGTTCAGAACAACACAGGGAGGTGCACTGAGGCTGAGCAGAATCCCTTCTTCCATCTAAAAATGCACTTTTGCGAGTGAAGTGGTGCAAATGATACAGACAGAGGTCTACCGGGCAGGGGAGAAAAAAGGATGCGATCTCTCCCCCTATTCTCGACAGGCAGAAGTCAATTGGCCTAATGGTTATCGGCGCAGTGAAGGGTTGTCATGGCTCTGTTATGGCACGAGGATCCATTTTCCGAGTGCGGCCTGAAACCCTTCAGGGTAAACGACAATAAACACAAAGCGATGCCGAGTGCTGAAGGTCATTCTGCGGTGAAGCACCTCTATCCTGATGGGAGTGAAATCTTCCGGGAGTGGGCGGGAGTGGTCACAGAATGGCACTACGCTTTGGCGTTTTGCAAAGTAATCACCAGTCCGTTCGTCAGGCGCAGTATCGAGCGTTTTTATTGACAACCATGCGCCACGGCCATCCCGGTCACTAGACCTCAACCCAATTGAACGCTCATGGGGGGGGATTCTGGATTGGCGCCTGGGCCTGCGTCTGCTTTTCTGGGAACACTAAACTTGCTGTTTTCAATCAAATGTGGGAATATAAATATAGCTAGCTGGCCAACTAGTTTGTGAGCATTGGGAAGGATCTTCACTCAGAGGTTTCTGATTGAGCAATTTCTTTTCTTTTAGGTCCAACTTCTTGATATTAGTGTTTGATATACTATATCATCACATGTAGAACAGCTGGGAAACACCAATGGGTAGGGATCACCTTAATGACGATAGATCAGCTTTAAGGGCCTTTTTGGCGTGGCAGGTTGGCCTAGCGGTTAGAGAGACCAACCCGTGACCAGAAGGTCACTGGTTCGATCCCCAGCACCACCAGGGGGGTGTATTCCAGCTGTGAGCTGGTGATCCGAAAATGACTGGTGTCACAGCTACAGTGCCCACCAACACTGCCGAAGTGCCCTTGAGCAAGGCACTTAACCCCAAACCGCTCCAGGCACACTGTTCATTGGCTGACACCTGCACTCAGACCTCTGACCTGAAGAATGCATGTGTGTGGTGTAATAGGTTGTGTGTGTGTGTGTATATATCTAGTCAGGGTATGCAAAAAAAGCATTTCACTGCATGTATGTGACAAACAAAGTTCCTTTCCTTGTGGATGGATGTGGGCATTTTTAAACCTGCATCGACTCCATTCAGGTTTTTAATACTTTCCAGTATTTTGTCAGCACTGCGGAGCCCAACTACTTCTCGCCTCTGGTGATTCAAGGTATTTTAAGAATATAATATTACACTCGGCAGATGAAAATAAATGGGCAAAAATGAATACAATTGAAAGCATATTTTCTGTGTTCTTTAGAGAGAGAGGCAGGTGTGGAGGCAGCAGAATTTATGAGTCTCAACTCGCTCAATGATTTCATGCTGGTAGCAACACTTATTTGGCTTATTTCTACTTTTGGAGGTATCCAACATTCACAAATTGGTCGCATCAGACTTGTGTCATGTCTTAACTACAAACCTAAGAGGTTTGGTCTGTTATGTTTGAAGGTGATGACCTTCATTTGCTTTTTTTTGTTGTATTTCCTCTTCCACTGATGACAAAGTAGGACACGGTGGCTGAGAAAGAGACTCGGGGGTTATCAGCCTCTTGCAGGGGTTGCTGCTGATGGACCCTGACAAGATGTTGACTCCCACTGAGGATGTAAACCCTCCCTTTCTCAAGGGATGTCTGCCAACACTTCCTGTTAACTGGGCCTGTGTGTGTGTGTGTGTGTGCCTAGACACACTACTGGGCAGCACAACCGCAGTAAGGACGACCCTCAGATGACAATGAAGTTGTTTGCATTACAAGTGAAGCTGTAATCCATTTGTGTGATTATTTGTGACGTTTGTTTCCCATTAGTTCCGTCCAAGATGGAAGCCGCGTTCACTTCATATCAGAGGGAGGGGAAGAAGGGAACGACATTTCATTGCTACATGTTTAACTCATTGGAACGGCCGCATCCAAAATCATTTTTACTCATGAACTTCAATCAACCTTAAAACCTTGAATACAACAGATAATTTGGATTTTTATTATCTTGGACTGTGGGCATCTGTGGACTCGCTGCCATGTTTGCTGCCTGTGGTCATGCTGCAACGTGGGAGATATCGGAGCCTACAAAAGAAGCCTCCCATCCTACTTGTAATCACCACTGGAAGCCTGACATGGGCATTTTTTCACAGTCTGTTAGTCTGACGTGACATGAACGCAGTGTGAGCCCAAGCCTGACACTGATCACTGCGTTGCGCAATATGACACACTTTTGAAGAACCGTCTTTTTCCTAGAACCTTTCCCAGCCGTGCCTTGCAACAAGGCAAGCTCTGCACAGGGTCGAAAAACGGTTCACCCGTTGTGATCGTCTGCCGTCCTGATGAAGGGCCAACCAAAACCCATCCATGAGAGAGATCTGAAAAAAACACACTTATGTTCAGTTGCAGCTTATGTTCCTGAGTATATCTTTGTTTTTCCAATACTCTGCAGTCAGGGCCAGCGAGCGTCCAGCCCTGCAGAGACCTAACCTGGCTGCAGCTGCTGTCGATCTGCTCACCTCTTAGAAAAGGCCAAGACACCTGGCAGGGCTGCCGCCACTCAAGCCTGCTGACGAGACGGTGAGATGCGGCCAAAATACAAAAACACACACTAATCACAGAAGGTATCAGTCTGTGTGACTTATTTCCTCGGTGCTGTACCAGAGGCCAAACCGAATGCCCACACTCTCACGCAGGCACTCGGCGTCCTCGAGGAACCACACCGAAACGCCCTCGAGCTGAAACGAATTTGCCCTGCCTCTGCGCACTGTTAGTTGCAAGCTAGCCAATCATAATGAATACTGGTTTCCGCCTCCTCCACCTTTCTATTTCAGCATACTAAAATGTTAAATGTAACATGATTGGGCCATGTTACTTTAACTTAACATTGACCTATGTTCAGTTGTTTGCGGATGTTAGCAAACTAGGCTAACAAGGCCTTTGCTAGCAATAACTTGCCTATAAATAATGTTAGCTGATGTTAGCCTGCTGCTAATGTTAATACGTGGAGCTACTTCTTTGCTAGTGTTGTCATCAAATGATAACCACCAACTAATAACTACAATAAATTGTTGCAAAGATACTTCAACTGGAAAAGTCAAGTCAAAAGGCAATAGTGTTGACTCTCACCCTTTGTATCTGATATTTATTTGCCCAATTTCAGCATAAGCCCAAGTATCGGGACAAATTCATTTCAAGTGAAGTGCGGTTACTTAGTGCAGCGTTCGAACGGCGTTGTTCTCACCCGGCCAAACGAACCGAACTAAAAGAGTAAACACTTCAGAGTTCAGATTAACCACTCTGACTGTGCTTGGTGTGAACGTGCCCCGGAGATGTTGGCCTGCGAACCTTCTGCACGCCGCCCCTTCTAGGCAGCACTCAACCGCCAAATCCTCTCAACCCTGGCTGGGTCACGTGCATGGGCGAGGGTGGTCTGATGCTGGAAGACCCAAAAAGCTCCCGGCGGCCCTGGTTACATCGCTGATTATGTGTCTAGGTGCATCAGAAGATATACAATATGTAGAAGTTTAATTGCTGTGGAAGATATTGAAGGATGAGAGAATGAATGAGTGAAGTTAAATTAATACAAATAAAATAACTTCAATTTGAGTTCCTGATGGTCTGGAGAAAAACACTGTAAAAACATTTGTCAAGGAAAATGGAATGCAAAGTTCAATAAAGTTCTAAATTGCCTGGTTAAGTGTGATTTGCTTTTTAAACTGTTAAATGTGAGTTTGATTTCTGCAGCTAAAACACAATGAAATCCTGGATCAGCTAATGTTTGTGGACCCATTCTCATCCATCAATAATTTATCCTCCTTCCTCCTTCCTCCTTATGACACAGCTTGCACCGCTGTGCAAAGCATACCGAATTTGCACGCTGTCCACATGGTAAAATCCGGAGCCCTTCACTTTGAGGAGTGGCACTGTGAATTCTCTGCAGCATCCCTTTCTGTGTCAAATATAGTGAGTGAATATCAGCTTAAACGTGAGGCTACTGGGACTGATGAATATTTTGCACATGTACATGAAAGACATTCCCCATCTCGGTTGGTATGAAGAGTAGAAATGACACGTCATTTGTGTATTGCATTTTCTTTAGTACTTTACATATAACGGGGGAAATACAAGTTTTTGTTTTCAAGAGAATACAGGAAATTTAACAGTGCTCTGTACATGAACATATTATAGTCAGTGTGGTGGTTGCGTGGCACAGCCAACTGAGCTGTACACATTGCAGTTTTCCATTGGGGTGGGGGGGCATGGGTACATTTTAAGGTGTTCAGTTACATGTTGTAAGAAGACCAAGTCTCTAGTAGCAGCTTGAAGAAAATACAGAATGTCCAGTATGCTCACTATCACCAAAGTGGCATTACAAAAAAATGCCTATACATATATACACCGGGGGAAGATGAGGTATAAAAATGATCCGAAAAATAAAATGGTTTAGAGACGTACCACAGTAATGGACATATTTATGAACGTGCAAATCAACTGGGCTGGGAGAAACCACTGTGAAAAGCTGCTATTAGAAACCCAGTATTAAGCAGTGTCACCAATTTGGGCCGACCACGTTAATCCGAGAAACACAAAATACCCAGGTTCAGTTGAGAATCCTACATTCATCCTGAGACACCATCATCTGAAATGCAAGTGAAAAACTTTTGGGTCGAAAATGAAAAGGCTTGCGGCTGACTGCGACGGCTCTCAATTAATTTGGCGGTAATCCTGTGGTTGAAGGGCTTGGACTGTCAAAAATCAGGCCTCCTTTTACCTGGAGATGTTAACACAGATTGATTGAATATTATCAAACACTAGAATTAGGTCATTATTCATTGAAACCACATGGAACATATAGAAGGCATGCAGTAAATCAGATCCTTAAAGCCCCAATCCAGGATTTTTGAAGATATCAATTATGGGTCTATATACATAGATTATTGAAAAGGCATGACTTGCTGGTTTAAAATAATCTTGGCAATGTTCAGATACCACCAAGGCAGAATATCCAAGCTCCAATATGTACAATATAACTGTAAGCAAACCATTTCCATCTGTTTAGCTATCACATATTTTGAGCCGTTATGTAAGGAGCCCAGATTTCCCAATGAAATAGAATATATGTCTTCAATCCGATGAATTCATTTTATACAAAGCTGGTATTTGTACAACAGCGGTGCCACAAGGTGAGCAATAAACCAATTCTGGATTGGGTCTTTAATAAGGCTGTAGGGGCTAAATACCAGGTAGGGCAGCAACGAAATGTAACGGTTTTGAGAGAGAAGTAGACCTAATGCTCATATTCACCATAGAGAAAGCAGTGACATTAATTTTCTCATTGGATCACCAACATCAATCAGTTAACATAAAAAGAAAAAAATCCAAGCCCTTAGATGTAGCACAGGAATAATATTTCTTCATTAGTCTTGAAAAGAACTTGTTTTATCATAAGATCAGAGTTAAAATAACATCAACCTTCTCCCAAGTCTTCTCTGGCTATCTACTCCAGCACTTAAAGGCATACCGACACAGGGGAATTGCAATCAAAACACTATTAGGCATGTGATCGTACCTTCATATATTGTGCGTTTGCCCACCTTGCAACGTTGGGCTGAAATCATGAACATTTTTATCCTTTCATCTTAACTCGTCTTTGTTTTAGTGGCGTTTAAAACCCATGTTAGTAGACCTTTAAAAGCTTGACACTTGACACTCTTCTGCAAAGCCCCGCCTGCAAAGGACATCCATCCAAGTGTCTGCAATCATTCTAAATTTGCGCAGGCAAGGAAACTGACACCCCTGCTTTCAAAGTTAAGACTTGATCGAACCCAGCCAGCGTCCTGAGATACTTAAAACGTTTGCATGGTGTCGCCACCGTACCCATAGCATCCACACAGTTTGTGTGTTAGTAGCAATACCGCAGATTTCTGTAACAGTAAGCTACTAGTCTCTGGCCCTGTCGATGGTATAGTTTCCGACAAAGCGTATTTGTGACCTCTATATTCAGGCTCACCGGAATAGGTTAAAGAAAATCAGGACTACATACGTAACACACAGTGTATGATGAACAGCGTGACAACATAGGATAACAATGATTTATTCACAAATCCTTTTTCGGGTGGGATGAGAGTTCCTGCAGAATTTAGGAGGATCTTGTGTGCAGCGACATTACATTACAAATTATGATTTTTGCCAGACTGCAAGAGGCTGCAGGCCAGCTGAACCATCTCTGTGGTCAACAGTCAAATCCAGTGCCATCTTCTTAAAATGCTAACTTTTGAGTCATAACATAACGAGGGGAGGCTTCCGCTCACCACGAGACCATCAAAGGTTCAAGATCTCAAGGGCTTCCCACTATTCTGGCTTGGTGTAACTTTGTTGGAGGGAACTTCAGCTGGATGCGGTATATATACATATACTAGGGAGGGATGAATGTATGTGGGCCTGACATGGCATGCGTGTAATGCATGGTAACATATTTTCTTTAGTAATGTGTATGAATGATTACATAATTACAATACAAACATTTACAAATTTGAAAAAAAAAAAAAAAGGACTGATTGTGCCTCACGATCTCGTTACATGCAAAGAATGTTAGAGATCTTCACAATATACAAGCTTGTCTCTTGTCATACTACACGTCTGAGATCAGTAGTAGCATTTGACATAGTTGCTCTTACTACACTGCCTCTAACCAAAGTGAGAAAACAGGGTGTCTGCACTGATATAAGTAGTGAACCGTGACCATTTTTATAAGGCATTAGATTTGTTCAGGGCCAGGTGGACTAGTAGACTGCTTTTGACTATCTATGAAATGCAGAAAACTGTAAGGGATGAACTTGACTACAAATCATGAGTGTGCTGCACTGAGAACAACAATGAAGAACATTTTGTTTCATTTAAAGAATGCATTTCCTAGTTTGGCAAAAACAAAATGATTTCTTAACATAGCTTTCATGAGAGTCTTTGACAATTAAATGTTCATCAAAGGCCTCTTTGTTCGGAGTAGGTACAGTACTTGGAGTTCTATTAAACCAGCAAAACCAGAGCCAACACCAGACCCCTTCCATACTCCTGTCCATGTCGGGCTTGCTATCCCAATCCCCAAAAATAAGAGCAGCAGCAGCACTTCTCAAATCTGGCCATAGCACAGTGCTTCCAATTGAAACTCAATTTTCCATAGCCGGTTCCCTTCTCTTGCAACGGGGAAGAAAACTCTACCAAAGCCATTTTCATACTGATTAAGATCCTCTGGTCAAGTCTTTGGCTTCCCTTGCTTTAGTTTTTGCCGTTCTGAAAAGTGTGAGCGTTGTATGGGATAACAGCACTGATCAAACTAAATGAAACGAAACCTAACCAAAACAATAGTTGGCCTTTTTTGTTTGTGAAAAATTATCTTTCACTTAAGTGAAAAAAGAGAAAAATAGAAAGGAACGTTTCTTTAGAAAGCCAAGAATGGTGCTTCACTCTGCACCTCTTATCTCAGGCGATTTCTTTTATCCTGCGCATGTAATCGTGCAGTTCTTCAGGGTCTTGAAAACCCATATCCTGGCAAACCCACTGAATGTCCTCTTCATCTGCTATGGGGATGGAGTTGTAGGGCTGGTCCTCCGTGGGCAGGGTGGTAAAGGTGGTAAACTTGACCCTCTTGCGCTTGGACGTGGGTGAGTTGCCCTCCTCGCCGTTATCCTTCGTGGAGCCCCCAGAGCTGCCATCACCCCGCCCATGTACCTGGCTCTGAACGCTGGTCTGGGAACTGCCACTGCTGTGGTGGTCCCCGTGGCAGCAAGTCTGTACGCCCTCCAGAGGGTTACTCGGACTTTCCACCTGCTGGGGGGAAAGATCACACTGGGCCCTCAGTGGCTGGCCATTTCCCAGGAACACCCAGTGGTGGGAGTGATCCATGTTGGCCTGGCCTTCAGGCGGGATCCGCTTGTGACGGTATTTAAGGACAAAGACAATGCAGTTGATGAGAAAGACTAGGATGGCCAGGCAGAAGACCCCCAGTAGAGCATACATGCCAATCTCCAGGTCGGTCATGTTACGGGGTGAGTGGACAAAGTCATCGTCCTCCTCTTCCTCACCCTCAGTCGGTCTCTCCTGGTTACTGATGGTGGGGAAGTTGGTGTAATCTATAGGAACACTGGCAGGCTGCTCATTAGATGTATCATAAATTCTTCCGCCAACGTTAGAATCAATCATTGGCCGCCTGGTGACGGGAGCCAGCTCGATCTCACCCTCCGTGTTGGCCTCTTCCTCAGAGTCTTCCTCCGGGCCAAAGCGGACTTTGACGAAAACAGCCGCAGATGCAATGACACTTTTGCGCTTGGTCTTCTGGCAAGCCTCACAGATGGTCATCTCCACACGCACCATCTCGCCGGATCCCCCCCCTTCTGCCACCACCACAGGCCAGCGTTGCTGAGGCTCCTGGGATACTGATACAAGCTTATCATCCAATGTGGAGGCATTAAGGTTGTAGTCTTTGGGATCAAAGTAGGTCAGAGGAGCAGCTGTGCTGTCGCTGAAGTACATCCAGATGGATAAACTGGCCTCCTGTCAAGACAAAAAGAAACAAAACTTGGAGTGCTAGTTTCTTTAAAGCTGCAATATGCAACTTTTTTGACATCATAACAACAATGATTAAATAGGATGCATGAGATAATATCATTCTGTGCCTGCCTGTGAGCCCCCGTGTTCAAGCCTAAAACTCCCCATTGTTCTGAAAATGGCTTTTCAGTGATGTTGGGGCGTTTTGGGGTATATACCATTTGCTGTGTTCATGTTGTATGGACATGGCCAGTGGTGAGCTGGGTTGTGGCTATCAAGGTATAGCTAGCGGCTACAGCAGGGGGAAGTCAAACAAAGAACAGCGGAGTTAAATGAATGTATTGCAGATTGGCTGTGTTCGCCGTTTGCTTCTTCAATGCCTGTGGTGGCTTTATGGATGGTGGTTACCCCAGCCTCAGGCTAGATGCTGTCTAGCCTGACTCATCAAGATGAGTGACAAGTGTTGGGGTGGGATCTTGACCAACTGAGGGGGAGGAGGGCAGGACTAACAATACACTTCTTGCCTCAATGCAAAAAGTTACTTATTGTACCTTTAGGATTTTTGCAAATGCATGTTTCATATTTTCTGTAAGTAAACAACACGTCGTGTTTAGTCAAAAAGTTGTGAGTCTGTATCGCTCAAAAGAATATTTCACTGGTTTAGATCCCATTCTTTGATGGCGGTGCTTGTGTTTGGAATATCTGTGCCCAGCTGAGCCTTTGAAGTTCTGGACTTGCTCCAATCCCAAAATCTCCGGAGCGTCTCTGAACATCGACACCACCCACTGCTCAGTACAAGCCTTGACACGCACACAGACGGTCTTGCCTCTGATGTGCATACCAGCAAACCACTTGAAAGCGAGGAGGAGGAGGAAGGGGTGACGGGGATGACTGTTGTCCTGTAGGCAACAACACAGCGGCGCTCCACAGCACAGCGAGACAAGGCAAATACAGTACCATGTACTTAGGATAATAATGTGAGCTCTGGTCTATCTCATGACATCACATGTCACATGTTGTCTTCTCCCTCTCTTATGCGTTTTCTATCCACTGTATACTGTAAAGTTGAAACTGGATGAAAAGTAATCTTCCTCGATGCCTGCATGGTGGCTACCTGACAGTGTTCATCTAATTCAGAGCAATTTCAGCACCGGTGCCCATGTCATCGTGGCTGTTTTTGACTGCAGACTTTGCTCACAGCTTCCTAAAACAACAGCCATTAGGAACGCTGACAAAGAGGGAGAATATTTTCTCTCCTGAAAGTTCCTGAGTCTTTCTTTCCAAGGGAAAGATGCTTATCCAAATTCCGTTTGGAAGGCTATTTTCAGACAAAAAAACCCCTTCAGTCCAGTCTGTGGGAAGACTTGTCGGCTGCAATGGTTTAAATAATACATTGAATATCCCTGTTCTTATGAGTCTAGTGTAGTGTGAAAGGGCTGACACAGTATGACACTTACAAAATACTGTTCTAATGTTCAGCAACTGGCACATGTTCAGAAACTTAACCTCCTGACCATGGGATGGATCCTTTTATGAGGGCCTTTTGTTCAGAAGGGCCACTGAGGTGTCAAAAACACTAATGAGGCCCCTCTTGGTACATTTTATGTGGCTCAGCCCCCCGAACCATCAGCACACCCTGCCTTCAAATGAATGTAATCTGTGTATTTCCATAAGTAATGTGTTAGGAATGACATCACGGCCACCTAACCTTTCTCTGATTTGTGCTCTACAGCAACAGGAAATGAATGAGGACATAAATTCGGCATAAACAGCTTGGCTTATAAAATATGTATATGCTGAATAATACACCGCTGCAAATATGCTTCTGAGGGCAGGTTTCAATTATAATTGTAATAATAATGGTCAGTTTCATGAAGCAATACCTTATTTATTTACTCATTCAAGCAGTAACGGTTAGTAAGTCATAGTTACAGTAAGAAGTTACAATGACAACAGCTGCCTTAAGAGTATTTACCAGAATTGAAAGGCAATTGGAAAAGGAAATAATGCAAAGAGACTGTCATTGTCCATCTCTCCCTATACACACTTTATGGGTTTCATTCACTTCTAGAGTAATAGGCGACATTTAGAAAGTTTTCCTGTGAAACAGAATCAAATGGCTTCAAATAGCTTCAGTAGTCCTCTGAGAGCTGTGCCAGCAGAGGGACTGGCTGCCTTTTATGGCCCGGCCTTGGAGAGCACTTAGGACAATACATTACAATAATTAAATTTCAAGGTGGCCAAGAAGTGGAAAGCAAGAAAAATTGAAATTTAATGCTGGCTTCGCTTTCGCTGACGCTTGATGTGGTTGTCATTGCGTTTTTTGGCAACGCTCAGGCCAATGAAAGGGCAAAGTAGAAAACAAACACACACACACACACACACAAACACATGCACAGACACACTCTAGGTGAAGCGCAGTTGCCAATTAATTATTTGTGGGAGATCCTAACTCCCGTGTTGCCACTGTAAAGACATGGCGGCAGAGACGAAGCACGCGTTCTTCTTCTTCACCAGATATCTTCTCACAATACATTGCAACTTGGGAGTTGTATTTTGTTATGTCAGAAGAGTTTAAACGCTGCAATTACGCTACACAGTGACTTCAACTGGCATCCTTGCTGAAGAGATTTGGCTTGAAAAAAAAATTGTATAACTCCAAAATATTCTGAATCTGTGAGGTTGTTGATATTGTAACAAGTGAGAGTGACTTTGCAATTAAACTTCATTTTATAGACAGAAATGGGGAAAGATGCATCCATTAATTGGTCCTGCCTGCCAATGTGGCTAGTAGCAGTAGCAGTTACCCACCATTGCCTTTTTTACATGCATGCACCAGTTGGTGGATGTTAAATTCAAGCTCTAATCTTTGGTCCAAAATATTAGTAATAGTAGTAATTCTTCACTCCACATTGTGCACTACATAATACTGTACCTGTTTGGGAGCGGTGAGTGTCTGGAGGCCAGTTGCCTTGGCCACCATGGTGTGGCTGTTGCCAGGGCTTGGCTGGAGTGACAAGGTCAGGCCAGAAATGGCGTGCACACGCAGCTCTGAGATGGAAACCTTGTCGTCTGTGACCGAGAATGCCGACTCTCCCAGTGCCGCATCTACAGCCAGTGGAGACTCCACCTGAAAAGAAAAGATGGGCTTTTATTATTTCTTGACATGACAGAGGGACATCATTTCAGTCGGGAATAGACAGTGGTGTTATTGTTTTTGCTGAAGCTTGTAAATCCCCCAAAAAGCCAATTTTGGATAAAAGTGGCTTGTGCTGCTGTTTGCTTTGGCGTGCGTCTTGAATCCGTAAGTGTCAAATGCATCTCTGTCCATCATAGTCAAAAACCAACCAGAAAAAACCCACTCAAGATGATATCCATCAGCAACCAGCCACCAAGGTACAATCCAAAGCAGCCACCGCATGCTTTCAAAGGGATGGTTAGCAAAAACACTTGTGCCCATCAAAGTGCCACCAGATGCGACATCGAAACCATTTGAAGACAACCACCACTTTGGGTAATCCATAGCTTTTTGACAAGCCTTTGCACCTGGTACTTTGAGGACTTTTAAAAGATCATCATTTCACCTTGCAATTCTATCCAGAGGTCATGAGGGACTTAAAGCCAAGAGCCATTCAGTGAAGCACCGGCCTCGTTCTTAAGAGTCAGAGGGGAATCTTGAACTTTTTGAGAGTCTTGCTAGCGTGAAATAAAGCGTGCCTTGCAGGAGCAGTGGAGGGTTTGGCTCCCCGAATCATCCTCACAGAAAAAGCCTTCAAACAAAGAATCAAATGCGTCAGTTATAAATGAGTTCTGCTTTGAAACAACAGCATTCACAGGCTGCAAGTTTGAGTGTTTTATACTTTCAAGCGATGCGACATTCACACTTTGACGATTTGGATTCACGTCTGAAAGTATACTGGCATATCAAACTCGTACGGTTCTTTACCTGAAGGCTTCCACATCTCTGTCTCTGATGGTTATAGATTAATGATTAATGAATGATGGACATCACCTCACCCTGCTGTGACAGTCACATAGAGGCAAAAAATCACTGTGCCTCACTGTATTTTTGTTATTGTTAGAGCTGCTTCTTCACCTGCATGCTTTTTACATCGTTAGTTATCCAAGTTGTTTTTTCCTTTGGCTCAGATCAAGGTTTTTATCATGTCATTTGGTGCAACGCTATTTGTCAGCTTTTGCCAAATCATCTGCAGATGCACCTGTAGGTGTCTGGTTTTATTAATTCGGTCTCAAAACAGCATTGTGCTCAAAATTGTAACCCCCACTGCCACTACCACCAATACACACACACACATACAATCTACTCACAGAGAGTGCATCAGCCTGCCAATCTCTTTTTATTACAGCCTTCAAAGCCTGTCCTCTCTCTTTTCTCCTTTCGCTCTGTCTCGCTTTTGGTAAGAAAGGTCTTGATGGCAGAGCGATGGAACTGGTGTGCCATTTTTATTACTCTTTTCTTTATGAAACAAGCCGGATGGACAATACTGAGCTGGTGTTCCTCCCGGGGAAAGGTTGTCCGCACCGAGACCTGGCCATCACCATTGACAATGTTGTGGTGATGTCAACTCGGACCGCGAGGAATCTGGGTGTGACCCCGGATGACCAACTGTCGTTCTGGGCAAACATCGCATCAGTGACATGCTCCTGCAGATTCCTACTCTACAACATCAGGAGGATTCGCCTCTTCCTCACTGACGAGACGGTGCAGGTGCTCATCCAGGCTCTTGTCATCTCCCGCCTGGACTATTGCAACTCCCTTCTTGCTGGTGCCCCGGCGTCTGCCATCAGACCTCTGGAGCTTGTTCAGAAAGCTGCAGCTCGTCTAGTGTTCAATCGCCCCAAGTTCTCCCATACTACTACCCTTCTCCGTTCTCTACACTGGCTCCCTGTAGCAGCTCGCATCCAGTTCAAGACCCTGGTGCTAGCCTATAGGGCAGTGAAAGGAACAGCTCCTTCTTACCTCCAGGCTATGGTCAAGCCTTACACCCCCGCCCGACCACTTCACTCTGCTGCCTCGAGGTGACTGGTTCCCCCGTCGCTCCGAGGCCCCTGGGGGCCAATC
>OOFE01015509.1:18952-39463 GCA_900323365.1 Monocentris japonica | reverse complement strand
ACAGTACCGTGGGCCCGTAGCAGCGCTTCTGCAGTGAAGAGCGGAGCCTGCAGCATGTCGGCTGTCTCCACTATTAGCATGTCCTTCAGCCTCCGCAGCTCCTGAGGCCTCAGGCCCTCATATAGCTAGAGATGAAGAGAGGGGGGAGAAGAGGAGAGGGAAAAAGAGAGGAGGGAACGAAGGGTTTTCAGATAAGGGAGGGAGGCAGGGAAACACAAAGCATGAAGAGGGGACGGAGGATGAAGAGGGGAGAGAGGGTGAGGAAGGGCGAGATCAGAGGAAGGAATGAGAGTGGGAGTAGAAAGAAAAATGGGATAGAGGGGAGGAAGAGAAGAGAGGTATTAAAAACAAAACAAAGATAGCTGATTGCTGACCCGTGACTCACCCAGTTCTGGTGTACACACAGACCCAGTGAGAGAACAGATTGATGATGATAGAAGTCATCACATGTCTTGTGGCAGACACAAACACGGATAGTGTGTGTGTGGGTGTGTGTGTTCAAGTGTGTGTCTGTGTTCAAGTGTGTGTCTAAACAGCATAGCTGCAATATGAAGTGGTGGGCCACTCAGCTGATTTCCAGCAACAAGTTGGACGACAGTCAAATAGATAACCAGCCCTGGTGCCTTGTTCCAAAAAGACTCATGATACAGAAAAGGTTTGACCTCAAGATGTTAAAAGCAGGCTGTGGATATCACACATCAATAGTAAGTATGCCATTTATCATGAATGAGATGAATGACAGGTTGTTCAGATGAATTTGAGGAAAGAGAATAGTCTGACAGCTTTGATTATGACTGTCAGTATCGATATTAAACCATCTTACAACAAGAAGCATGACAAAAAAGACCAACTGTCGTTCCCTGTCCGGTTAGTCCATAGATCACATTGCTAGTATGGCACAGCCTGTGTCACAACTTCTGAAAGAGTGCAATAAAGTACTAAAGTACCATGGTATGCCCATATCTCTGTGCTCAAAAGCTGACTAAAATGGCGATATGGCATATTGTGGGTGTGTAATGCAGTACATCTCAGGGGATAAAGAGAAGAACATCTGATAAAGTGCAGCACAGTAAAAGAACCTTTTTACCCAAAGACAATCGTGATTCTTGTCACAAGCTAAAACCAATTTAGTGCATTAGTGAATGCATTAAGCAAAATGTACACAGAATTTAGTCACCAACACACATCTATTGTATTCATCCTACCTGACACTGCAGGGAAATTATTTCAGAATATTTTGGGGACCTGATCTTCATTAAACTACAATCCATGTTTGGGTTCGTAAACTATGGTCTGAAACCTAAACTGGGTCCTGGACCTAATTCTCTTGGGTCTCTCCTAATTCTCTCGGTCTCAGTTGGTTCCCAAACTGACCGACCACTTTTCTCATTTGCTTCTAGGGCTGAAAAAGTTGAAGGAACCCTGGTTATGGAGCAGCATGGTAGGGATTGTATATTAGTTCGGTATTGGTATGTTGTACTTCACACCAGTTGAGGGCGACGTACTCTACCTCTACACCCCCTGCCTCTGATTATGTTATTTTGTACCTCTCGTCGGTCAAGGGCGGCGTACTCTGCCTCTACGCCCTCTGCCTCGGGGGCAAGGGAGAAGACCATCTGCGACTCCAGGCTGAGGGCCAGCTCCTTGTGGTGCTGCTTCTCTGCACAGTCGCATGGAGTCTCGCGGTTCTCATTCTCTGCAAACAGGTCCGCGTCTCTCTGCACCAGGAACTACATAAGTACATATTTGGCGATGGTTAAAGGGGTAGTACACACCATATCCAGGGCAATGCAGTAGTGCTCTGCTGACTTCAACAGTTTGGAACACAGACTCAGTGATTGTTATTCACACTGTACATTCAATCTGTCTCACGTAATATAGTGTAATATAGGTAGCTAACACATCCATTTCAATGGGCACATTTTTTAACATTGTGTGAATTCTGTGTGTGAAGCAATCTGCCCCACAGGGATTAATAAAGATGTATTATGTTGCAATACTTCCCCAATACTGCTCACCAGGGGGCAACTTGATCAAACATAATATGAGGGATGGGGGCATAGAAAGTATTGTCCCTTACCAGGTCTAACACAAGGCCACATACCAGCCACATTTATACTAAAATTAATTGTTAACAAAAGGGGAGGTAAGTCATGCTAACAAGGGGTATGCTAGCCCCCCTCCTTTTTCCTCAAATTGCACCATGTCCCAGTGGGGCTACTTGGCTACCATCTCTGTAGCCTCTCAACCACCTCCAAATTCATACTAGAGGATATTTTTTGTTTGCCTGGACAAAAAAAATATCCACGGGCCAACAGGCTTGTGGCATTTCCATCCCTGATTCTGTACCTTCTCCAAAACCCCTCACCTCAACACAGGTCTTCATGCCTGAGGCGGCAGCGTAGTGCATGCTGGTGTTCTTCTTGTTGTCTGTGGCATTGACATCGGCACTCTCATACTCTCCTTGGTCTAGCTTTGCTCCCGTCCAGGTCAGGATGATTTGGAGACACTCTGCCCGCCGCTGCTCGTCTTCATAAGGCCGTGAGATCCGAGGGTGCAGGGCCCCCTCTGAGGTCAGGATCTGGGGGCCCATGCAGAGGAGGTGCAGGGAAGTCTCGTTGTGCACGTTGCGCTTGTTGGGGTTCCCGTCTTTGCTTAAGAGGAAAGACCTGAGAGGAGGGCACAGACATAGCACGAGCGGTTAAATAAGGAAAGGATGTACACCGGTGGTTTTCAAAGTTTTACTCTGGGAATTTATTTTTGTGATCCAGAAATTATTTTGCATGCTAGTGTTTAGGCTAAGCAAACACATTTAAGTAAAAGTAACCTACTAGGGTATAAAGTGTTTTATTTAGCCTCCCTTATATTTAGGGACCTCGGCATCACAACATAGCAAATGACATGAAACCTATTTATCCACAACTTGGGAACCCATTTTAATTCCCACAACCGACATTTGGTAAAATTAAGACTTATTAAAACACTGGCATCAACATAACAGAGGGATTTCTTTGCCCTTTTTATGGAAATGGACATAGATATGAAGAATTACATTTACTTCTATCTAATTTGCTTTCACTTGATTTTACAGACAGCTGCTACCATTTTGCGTCCTCCCTAGCAAGCATTCTGTTCAATTCAATTGGGAATGTAAAATGAAGCAAATTCAAGCAACCCATTAGAGAAGGGGGGGTAGGATCTGAAATGAGTAAACAAGAACACTTGCAAGGGACTTAGTTTGTAGGATGGGAAGCTCTCGGAGCCCCATCCTATTCTATCCCAGCGTGTTGCATTCCTGTGTGCTCCTAACAGATGGTTCTGTGGAGAGGCAGATTGGACACAGACAAAGACCTATAGAGGCAAAATATGAAAACATTTCCAGTGACAATGCAGCCATGCAGTTCTGGACTGGACCAACGGAGCAGTGACAGAGTCCTACGATACTGGAGATGGGCTCAAAGGCCATTTGATATCCGAAAGGGTGCAACTTAAGGAAATCAAAATAATAAATAAATAAAAACTGTTATCAGTTAAGAGAAGCATATCAAATTGATCCCTCAAATATTAACCTTTCTCAACAAAAGAACAGGATCAATAGGTGCCTGTCTACAAAAGTGTGTGACTCAGCACGTGGACGTCATGCGTTTGTTTGTTCGATTATGTCTGGGCCCTATTCTGACCTGAGTAGGCGTGTCATGGCGTGCCGGGCAGCATAGTGCAGTGGAGTATTGTGCTGGTAGGGCTCTCCATATGTAGCGTTGGGGTCCAGAGCCTCCTTGAACTGCGGGTTGCTCTCGTACAACTGGCAGGCCAGCACCTCGTCCCCATTGATGAGAGCTTTGCGAAACTTGGTCGCTGTATTCCCCATCTCTTCCCCTGCCCTGGGTTCAAGCTCTGACTATTGCAGCAGCTTCTTAAGTCGTCTTCAACCTGTCCGAGTGCAAATGGCCAGCATGCTGAAAGTCCTGAAGAAAAGAGGAAAAACAGGAGTTATAGTCCCTCATGACTGTGTCCAACAAGGTTCTTGTCTGTTAATAAAATAAAATAAAATAAATTTAAACAATGAACATTGTAGCTAATCTTAAGCCAAAATGTGGGACCTTGTAGAACTCTAGTTGATTCACCTAATAAGCCAGACATATTCTTACCACTTCTTCAAGAAAACCGTCCCCTCTATTGAAGTATAAATCAACTCCATTCCCTCTGAAACCACAAGAACAAGACCTGCATCTCCCAGGTTGGACAAGCTGCTCTGCGACAAGCCCCTGTGTCAGCGTCACCACTGCACTGTACACCACCTCCTTGTTTTTGTCTATTTTTTTGAGTGACTCAACAAAGTGCCAACAAAGCTCATGCAGAGAGAAGGACAAGACTTCCTCTGGCATCACCAGGGGCTTCCGCCTCTTCCTGCCAATCCTGCCCACCCCACTGAGACCAGGAGTCATTGTGAAGCATGATATCCCCGGCTCAAGAACAACATGCAGAGAGTCAGCATATCGTTTCCACCAACACCATATGCCATGATTGTATGGGCATTCGTGAGAATAAAACTAGAAGCCTGGAAGCTACCGGTCTCTTGTTGGAGTCCATGGATAGAAAAAGTCTTGTTTAGTCCAGAAAAAGAAAAAAATGAAACATTCATTACTATCATGTATCATTTTGGAACCTCAATTCCTCTTCACTCATTCTCCGTGATAGACTTGTGAAATATCACACACAGTAGGAATCATCTAACTAAAGCACAGAAGAAGATGTTCCAGTCTTGTGATATGTCAAGACAGACACCTAACAGTTAACACAACAGAGGACACAGAGACAGAGAGAGAGACACTAGAGTAAACATCAGTAAGCACCTGATCTATCTACATACTTACTTAACGGCGCCTCATATTACACAGGGCACAAATGTTGCATATCCAAACCTTAAAAATAAGATTGCCTAGTAAATATATAACTAACTAGCTGGTAATGGCTAAACGGTACTAATCCATGGCAACGTCAACTCACAACATCTGACAAACTAACAGTCAAGCAGAAGAAAACACAACAGTCTGTCTGCGAAGCTTGCCACATGTCAGTAAACTTCTGTAGCTAGTTGGGCTGTGTCATTTCCAGGCCTCTCAGTGTGTTGTGTGGTGTTTACCATTCTCGCTAGCTTGAAAAGACGTTACACTGTTGTGTTAGTGATACATAATCCGTGCTAACGCAATGTTGCATTTCTGGCTAATGTGCATTCGCTGGCCAAATAAATAGCTGTAAAGCATTCAGTTTGTTGACAAACAATGACGGCAATCATGAAACACAATGCTGCTAGCTAGCTAGCTAAATGTTTTCAAAACCCAAAAAAAGATCATGACGTTATCCTCTGCGTTGGCTAACGTCAGTGCATACGCTAGCGAGTCAGCTAGCAAGCTAACGATGCTAGCCAACTTAGCTAGCACAGTTGAACTAACAAAAAAACAATGAATAGTAAATTGTTTGTTTACACTTACACAGATCGCACATTTCGCTGTTGTAGATCCGATCTTGTAAACAACCTGTCAGTGGCTAGCACAATAAACGGATGCGTTTCTCGTTAAGTGAAGCAATGCCTCCCCATAAATAATGTGTGTTCAGAGCTGTGATGTTGCTGTTCCTGTCAACTCTCCGTGGTCTCTCTGCTGGTTGTCCAGGTTGCCAGGTTTTACAAAATCCCCCATGCTGACGTAAAAACAGAAAGATGGCATTTTCTCTCTTCACAGACTAATTGTGTCATTTTGCGTGTGGTCGCTGATAAAAGGTATTAAATGATTAACGATGCTGTTAAAAAAAACACTAACCGCTAACTTCAATTACACTGAAATTGACAACGTTTTGTAGAGGCTACAGACAAACATGGCAACCTTGTAGGATATTGGCTTGGCAAAGTGCATTTGTTTTATGCACCCCAACTGAATCCAGATATCAATCCTCTTGAGTTGATGGATTTGGAAGGCTCTTATTTGTACCAGAAGTACTTATATCTTTTACCTCAGTAAAAATAAAGATATCCTGATAGAATTATAAAATGTGACTCTACTTTTGAAATATAAATATTGAAGTGTAAACTGGACTGAAGCATCAAAATATCCTATATATTTCAGTACTACTCTTACCTTTATTACCTCTTACCTTTTTTATTCATTTGTTTTACTTTTATACTACAATTACAAATTAAAATCGAATTTGAATTTTATTTTATGTACAAGCACAAGGTAAATAATAGAAGAGGTACAGCAATACATACAACATTTTCTACACATATGTGTAGTGTTTATATACATAGATGTAAATACAAATCTAAAACGTTCACACTCTGCACTGTTATTAGCTATATTAAAGAGCCAGTGGATTTAATTTAGTATTATGACAGACACGAAGAGGAATAGAGACCCTTCAACAGGTTCATCACAAACTGCACATGGTACCGTATTTGAAGTTTGTAACATGTGTAAGTGCAAGAGCTGGCCACTAGAGTGCGACAGAGCCCGCAAAAATAAATGAGATTAATTCTTCACGAGATGATAAACTATGACCGCCAGACAGTGATCATCACGAGACAAACAACCACCACCAATATAAACAATAATCAATCATATTTTCAGAAGAACATTAATTTAGAGTGTCCTCCTCTCTGTTATGTCCTCATCAGCCTGTGCTTTTGTTCTGATCATATTCTGTAAACATCTTAATTGTCATAATTTGATTTATAATTGATAACTAATTGTGTCACAAAGCTGATTCTCTATCAGCTTGACCTAGTTAGACCTGTAAAGTCCTTTGGGGCTTGTTTGTGACAAAGGGCTATATAAATAAACTTGAGTTGACTCCCTCAAAAATCTGTCTAATGCTACTTACGAGCACATTAAATTCACTACTATGACTATGAATTCACTATCTATCATAAGGATTCATGTCAGTCTAAAAATATTATATAGTAGGGTATGGTAAATTATATTCTGGTTAAAATGTGGGGTAAAAAATTGTAGACATAATCAATACATACACTACTATGTTTATATTAAAAAAAAGTGCCCATGTGGAATATACATATTACCCATACACTCATTGTATACAGTATATGCTCCTACATCTATTTACAGGAGGATGAACATGTCTTGACATACTCAGACACCCCGTAGAACACATAGGCCTTTTATTATCAAATCTCTTAGCATTGCAATGCAGCTATATACAGCATATTAACCTCACATTAAAGAGTGCGCAAATGTCATATCAACAAGCCTTCAATAAATAACAACTTTCATCTGCAAACACAGATATGTACATGATGACGAAATATACATAACACTGTAAAATCATTTCAGCAACTTAAACAAAAGCTTTGGCACTCAAAATTATAAGTACAGAGTTACATTTCCAGGCTGTTTTTCAAAAACTGAAAATCATTTTTCTGTCCAGGAGAACAGGTAGACTTGACAGAGATGGATTAAGAACACATTTCAGGAGGGTGAAGCCTACATGTTGTGCCCCACTAACATGCCTCATGACTTTTCATTTCATTAATTTCCTTGACAATGACCTTTAATATTTTCAGTATCATCACAAAAAAAAAACATTGATCACAACCAATAAAACATCTGGGTGAGCACACTAGTTTAAGAATGACACCGAAAATCATTTCTTGCTTTTGGTGGCGGCAGAAGAAAAATTTCAAACTGTAACAAAGACAAACCAAGGCCAAACCTTCAAGGGGTTGTGAAGAAGGAATAGTAACCCGCCATGCCTTTGGTTGAGGAGGTTTCCTTGCTATAGGAGCTGCTGTTGGTGGCAGCAGAGGCCAAGTCCTCACACTTGATGTCAATGGGTGAGTTCTCCATGCTTGGCCCACTCAGAGACAAACGCCTCCGCTTGCAGGCCATGGAATGAGAGTCGGCCTTGTCTAGGGTGAGGGCCGAAGGCTGCGTCTCTGTCCAGGCTGAGATTAGGCCTCCGCTGCTGCTCATCTCCTCCTCTGTTTGTGGCTTATCCTTGTCTGAGTCTTCTGGGAAGCCAGCCGTGGGACTGGGCCTCGGAGACCAAGGCAGGCTGGGAGTGACCTTCCTCTGGTATGTTGTTCTGGACCCCCACCCTGCAGGCATGGTGGTGAAAGGAGAGTCTGGGTAGTAGCTGAGAGCGTGGGATGTTTGCATGGACAAGGATTTGATACCATAAGGAAGCAAGGTGCTGGAGTATTCCCCATCATAAGGGGTCAGATCTAGCTTGCTGGTGGGGCCACCACCATTTCCTCCTTGCTGCATGGAGGTGACAAACCACCTCTGTGAGGCCGCGTCCTCCGTCTGGGGGGAGAGGAGGCTGTTGGTCTGTGGCACAGCCCTCTCGCTGTTGTAGAAGCGGTTCTGGGGCAGGTTGTTGACAAACTGGTCCTGGAAGAGGGGCTGCATGGCGTAGCGGGTGCCCGGGACAATCTGGTGGGAGCGGGGAGAGTCGGTTGGGGACGGTGTGAGGCGGTCGCTCTCTGGGGCAGTGTACATCCTGAAAAATACATGGAGAAAGAAATGCGGAATAAAGCAAGGGCATGGTATAGCTGAAGAAAAATCATGAGGTGTATTGAAAAAGTATCTAATAAAGATAGCATACACAGCTAAACCAATACATTAAAAAAACACAAACTTATGTAAGAGCCAAAAACATGTCAACACATGTCATGAAAAATGTAATATTCATAGTCGCTGTATCACTGATGAGTAATGCATAGCAAAGCATACAGAAGCAAGGTACTCACGAATCATAGTTGTCCCTGAATCCTTTGGCAAAGGGGTTGTGGTCAATTTTCAGCTGCGTAATCTAGAAAAAGCAAAATGAAAATGTGACGATTTACCACAGGGACAGAGAGAACAAACCTAAAAGAGGAGCATGCGTTTTGAAAACTGTTTAAAGTTAGGATAAATATGTATATATACATACATATAAACCATATGCACATCATTATTACCGTATATTAAGGACATAGTTAGCAAATTATAGCTGATAAATATTAGAAAAGGGGTTATTCAGGTCTATTGAATATCCCAAAGGAGTTGCAATGAAATTGCAAAGAGCTTATTTATACATTGTACAGGAAGAGGATTTAACCTACATCAGTGTTCCAGGACACTTATGGATATTATGATTGGTCTGAGCATATAATAAGAGCATCATTAGCTTATTACAGCATAGATGGACAGACATAGAAAAGCAACACAGGGGAATCCATGCTTACATCAGTGTTCTGGTAGGCAGTGACAGCTATGAACTGATTCTCTGGGAAGGTGAAGGTCTGAGTCTTGTCACTGCTCATGTCCTCCACCCCATCCTCAGTCACCTCCACTATGTGCAGCCTGGGCTGGTACTTGTGCAGGGACTGTAGGACAATCATCTTCATATAGACATATATGTTTAAAAACAAGTCAGTTTATTTTAACAAACATTACGTGCTGGTTGATTTTCAAATTTTCCAAACATGCTAATAGTCGTTTCTCTGGTGTATTTGTGCAAAACTATTATTCTGGCATTGACAATAACGACTTGAAGTTAGTATTTAATTTATCGAAATCTAATTTAATTGAATGAAGACATTCGGTTGCATAACTTCTGAAGAGTATGACAGTGTTAGGAATTTGCTGCAAAATTATTTTCTTTCAAAACCTGAATATTAAAAGAATAAAATTACGCCCAGTTGCGCAGTGATTTGACCCCAACTTTTAATGTGAAGCTGAAATCTTGGCTATCGGGTAGCACGAAAATAAACACAATGATAGATAAATGCAAATCTACCAATTTATTTGAAATTATTGATTTTCGATAATAAATGAATCACAGCCCAATGTAGACATAAATAAATAACATAATTTATTACATTTTTTTAATCAAGTGAGGATTTACATAATTTGTGCAAAAAAAAACAAAAAAACAAGAACAGTTGCTTTCTGTTTACCTGTGAGTTACTGCTACTGGTTCCTTTGTTGTTGGTGAGTTTGAGTTTGCCGAAGGAGATTTCCTGTCTCATCCAGTGGGCCCCTGTGTTCGGAGACTCTGGGTGGATGTACACTTTGTTCCCTACAAAAGAAAAACATTTTACTTCAATCGAATGTAGCTCTCATAGTCTATATATTCTAAACGTCTAAATTAAATGTCTTAACAAGCCATTTAATCTTGTATAAAGTCTTAAAAATATTTTTTTCTTAAAATAAGTAGAAAAAAATGCCAGGTGAGAAAATAACTTGTTTAAAGAAAAATACGTGCAGTGTAACTGAATGACTAAACGATGTGTTTTCAATAGTATTCAGGGATGTGAACGTGACAACACACAAGTAAGCAGGAAATTCTCCCCCCTGACAGTGCACGTTAAGCATCTCATGACTCCATATATCTTTAGGTCCATACCTTGCATGTTGTTGTCCGCCTTTCCACAGGTGACCCATTTGCCACCTTGAAATCTCCAATGATTTGGATCCGCCAGCACCACCTCCACAAACACGTTGTAATGCGCTGTCAGGCTGAGGCCAGCCATGTTGAAACTGAGAAATGGGAACATCCGTCTGCAGATAGAAATAATAATAATATAAATAAGGTACGTGTGGGGTATTTTAAAAAGACCAGTGAGAAATCTGCCAATGGGTTGATATAAATTCACTAGTTTCTAATGCAAATCAACTCGTTTAAAGAATGACTCAAATGGCTTGTTCTTGATATTAGTGGGTGGTATCTGTCTTATTCGACCCTGCCTCACACTTGTTTCCCCCCAAATCCTGATATGACATTAAATCATTGGAACGAGTTTCCCCACCTGTTAAGAATTAAGACTGAATGTGAGACTGAATGACAAGATGGGAGCTGCCCAGGTCTGAGTGTGGGCTAGGCTAACCAGTCTTCTGTTGGGGGCCTCTGAGCAGCTCCTCTGCAGCACATGGGGGTTAAATGCCTTGCTTAGGAGCATCTCTCAACGTTAGTGGTTGAGGAAGGGGACAGCGATTTGTAATTCATTAAACCCCTCTAACAAAAGTTCAGTTTGTTGTCATCTCACCTGCCCTGCTTAGTGATGATCATCTCGGTCTGGTGACGGTGGAACTTGAGCCACAAGGGCCGGTTGCAGAGGTAGACCTGGGCCCTCATTCCTGGCCCGGCGGTGGGTAAAGGTATGGCGCTGATAGCGGATCCTGAGCCGGTGTAGGACGGATAGATGCAACCGGGGCTCTGCCCGAGCTGGTAAGCCGGGCTGAAGTGATTGCGTCCGGCGGCGGAGGAGGAAAACCCCGCGGGAGGCAAAACGGAGCTCAGGTGAAGCGACGTGGGATACCTGCCGGCGCCGGATGGGGTGTAGACCGTCCCAGTGGGGCTATAGGGGATGAAAGAGCAGGGATTCGTCGCTTCTGGGCTTTGTTTGGTAACCGTGGACGGGATATAGTATCGGTCTGCATCCATCCCATGCTCTGTGTATCGGCTGCCACTGGTAGGATTCCCCTCAACACCCGGAGACTTGCGCCTCTCCTCCGCTGCGTCTTTCGTTGAGGTGAAGGTGCTGCTCTCGCCCTCGCTGCCGAGCATGGCTGCTTTTCTCACCTTTTAATCTGTTTTGTGACGAGCGTCGGTTGCTTTCTTTGATCCCAAATCGAGACTATTCAAGGTGCCCTCCCTTTGGAAACTCTTCTTACGGCAGGCTTCTTCTGATAAAGACCTCTTCTGCCTGCATCCTATAAGTCTGTTAACAGAAACAAAGGTCCTTTCAGCCTATAGGCCTCTACAGTCATTTCTGAATTAGTGTGAGGTTGGCAACTTGCGCTTACATGGAAATATGAGTTGCAAACTTAAAGTAAACCTCATTTCAGAGCCTAAGATCTTAGTGGGAGTGTTTAGGATGTAACTTTGACCGTTCAATTTAATTGCAGTTATCATTTTATTTTATTGATAATGTTTTTCTCCAACTTACTGCTCTCTTTTGTGTGGCACACTGCTAAACAACGCATATGCTTATATAGTGAGCATAAAAAAATTAAAGACAAGCGTCATTACTTGTCTTAGGCCTTGGGAGTTCCTACATTTCTCTTTTCAACTTGGGCTCTTGTGTGTTTTCATATTTAGAAGAACTATTCCATTAAATGATGCTCAGTATTTGTTTTTACTTAGAACAAAACTACAAAATTGAATATTATAGATATTAATTGGTAGCCACCAATTAGCAACAAAAACAATACTTATTTGTTTAATTTGTGAATTATAGACTGATATTCGAGAGGAAAAGCCTTACAGTCACCTATGCCTATTTCTTGTAAATCGTATGACAGATTTTAAGCAAAGCACAGATTTGTCTTCAGTTTTCGGTATGGTAAAATGAAAACCAAACTGAAAGTTCGCCCCCGTGCCTTAGTGGCATATTTCCGAAACAATTTTGTGTAAACCGAAATTATTCGATGAAAACAGATAATGTTTTAATTTTTGTTGCGCTTAAATATATATATATATTATTTTAAACAAGCTAACCATTTACGTTTGCAAAACACACCAAAATGTCACTACTTTAACAGCATAATTAGCCTAGGGTGCCTTATTTGTTTTTTAAATATTAGTGAACATGTGCACATAGACCAGTTTGCTTTTAATCCTATACAATAATTCAGAGTTAATGAATTTGCATTCATTTAAATTCTGATGCGGTTTTGTGTCCCACCGGGATACCCGATGTGAAAATGGAAAATGGCCAATTATTTTTCCGTTTGAAAAAACTTGTGATGTTTCTCAAATCAGACAGTCCAATGATAGGAACGACAACAAACAAATATAAACGCATATAGCAGAAAAAAACAAAAGAGGCTGGATGGAGACAAACACAACGGTTACAATTTTCTTTATCCCCTAGAAATAACTGGAGACCAAATTAATTGTCAGTCTTTTTAATAAAGGCGTATTATGTTATATAATTTCGCATTTATTGCACGGGGTTACAACATTTTCAGTTGTGGAATTAATAAAATATTTAAACTTACCAAACGATCCTGCGGGTTCAGACAGTTTGCAAATTCACAGATAACTATAAACAGATACAAACAAATATAAAACCTATAAAAATCTAAAACACCGTCAACGCACGAAAAAAACAATATAACCTGCGAACCTGTCTGTGCAAGTAATTGGCCTCATCTTGGGTTTGAGGAGAGACTAAAATAAAGCCTGAGCGCGTGGAGGCGGAGTAATCGGAGTCTAGAGGCGCACCCCCAGTCTCACCAGCGGTCTCCTTGTGGCCATGACGCACAGATAGCAGCCTATTACCAGACTCTCCTCTGATCTCCAGGGGAGGGGCAGGGGATCCTTCCTCACCTAACCCAGCATCACCCATAGACAGGCTACCCATTTCCCATCCAAGTGATGTTGAAACGTTTCCATCTGATGATCAACCCAACGAAAAAGCCCTATAACATTCCTCTAGGGGCTTAAAGTGTCTGTGGCTCTGAATAGTGAGTTTATAGTGACCTTACCGTATTTGATGGTGTTTTTTAGTTCTATAGGGACCTATAGTTCTACTGTTGTATTGCTATCCTTCTAAAATTCATTGGATTAGTAGTTCTTTTTCACAATTATGGATGTTTGATGTCAATATGTTTGGCCTAAAGCGTTGCTATCAGGTGATTGACTGGGTATACTATTATCCCCATCCCATGTATATATATATGGCCTATCAGGCTCATTACCAGTGATATATATATCACTGGTAAATGGCCTTTCCACCTTGACAAGGCATATGTCTGGAAAACACTGATATTCTGTGATCCTGTCCATCAATATATGTCATTGGTAATTAGGCTGATTGGCCAGTAGACTGTATGCTGAAAAAAGGGGTGTATACTCATCATACCTGCGTGTATCTTCAGCTACACCGTGAGTGGCAGAAACATCATACGAGAGGAGATTTGGAAATGGTAAACTAAAACGAAATGTCATTTTGCATCTTTGTGTGAGAAGTTCAACAAGCTTTGACATAAACTATGGAACTTTTCTCTTGACTGTCTTCTCTTGGCTGCCTCATTTGTCCAACACAACAAGGTGAGTCACAAAAGCCAAACAGAACTCAAAGATAATTTTCAAGGCTCCTTCCCCTTGATGCCATCCTGTTTTTCAGATCAAAGGCGACCATGTACAGACTTTAAATTGTCCTGTATTAGTGTGCTAATAGGGAACCTTTCAACAGCCTAAAGATCCACTCAAGGTGTCCTATCTCCTCTTCAAGTGGAAAGGCCAGACGATGCTGAGCTATTGCTGCTTATTGGAGAAGTGTTTACATGTGAAAGAGACACCAGCAGTGAGAGGATTACTGCAGTAAGTCGCCACCTCTCAAATAAACACACCACACATTAAATAACCAACACTGTTAAACAAATAAACTTTTGGGTGAACTGTTTGAACAGTAAACGGTCTAAGGGTAATACGCTTCTGCTGATTGCATTGATCAATTGATTAAACTGTCTGATTATTTCCGGAGGTCATGACTAAAATGAAAGCTTAGATGTGTGCCTGTGTCCCTTTTCCAACCATGTAGAAGGGTGTTTGTGCTGCTATTCTTATATTTATGTTGATCTATATTTATATAGTGGGCTAGGATATCAGATGAATATATTGTGAACAGCCTCTAAGTACAGTGGCTACATTCCACTCTGTTTAAGTGTACTTTGATTGGACTGAAACCCAATCTCTTTCTCTCTCTCTATTAATATCTATCTGACACACGCAGACACATACACAAACGCAGCCACGCACACACAGACACACGTGCAAACACGTGCCCGCACACACACTCACACACACACACACACACACACGTTCAGTCTTGTGCTGTGATGGCAAAACCAATGAGTCAGAAGTGAGAATGCAGAGTTTTGACACTTATTTTTTTCCACAGTAGGAGTGGTTTGCACAGCGTTGCAGATTCACTAACAAGCACTTCCCTTTAAGTGCCGTTGGAAATCAGAAATTATCTGCATTTTTTTGTCCTTCAGAAATATTCTGAAATCTATTTTTCTGCCTTAAATGCGATTGATCTTGAAAATTCACAACATACTTCACGCACAGTTTCACGACAGTTGTTAAATTTCACGAGTTTCCCAAAGGATATCGTGAAGCGACAATTTCAAGAGATACTGAAAATGTGCTTGTACATGTAGCATAATGGATAACTACTACTATCATCAGGGGTGGGGATCAAATCCCACCCCATGTAATGTGTAAATATTGTGTGCACATAAAATAAATAACCCATTTAACATTTGTGTGCAGTGTTTTAGTACAAGAGTCATAGAAATATGCTGCTAAAAGGTTAACTGATAACACGCCATGATTTGTCATTGTGGATTCAGTGGCTCAGTGGGACGACACTAATATAGATTTATATAGCGTTGTAGAAAAGACATCATCATGAAATTCACAAATGATGAGTTACTTTAAGATATACCTCGATGCCTTTCGGGAAACCCACCCCTGACTAGTACTCTGGATATGCAGAGACTGATACAACCTGATACAACAGCTCTGTGTGAGGAGGAAAACACTATTTCTTGCTTTCATCATTTTATCTCCATACCAAATAATCAATTTATCTTCTTCATCTGTATACCATATTGCTGTTTTGTAGTGTAGCTATGTGTTCATTAGACAGCCAGTCTGTAGAATGGCCTCACTCCTCACGCTCGATGAGCAGCTTCCCCTAGCTGTGCTTGCTTTTTGACACGTATAAAGGGCTGTTTCTGACACCTTGCCATCCTGCCTGCCACCCCTCCTGCGGTGTCCATGCCAGGCAGGAGGAAAAAGCTGTGACCTGGCCATCGCTGCCCTGCCCTAGGCCACTGCCACCCTGCTGGGAGCAGAAGGTCCATTGGCCCTTAACCCATGCCAGGAACGCTGCCCACCTCGGCTTGTGATGTCACGACGGGCAGATAATTTGTCTTCCTCCCTTCCTGGAACACACCCTCTCAACAAGTACAGATTCTGTACAGGTCCACAGTGCATCTGTGGCAAAGACATGTAGACCTAATTAACTATCACTTTATTTGAACGTGATCTCAGCTTTCTAGCTCCCCAGGTGATCAGCTGCCTTAATCTCGTCTATAGATCACGCAGTAATGTTAGGCAAATTGAAGAACCAAGAAATGTTCTCCCTTGCATGCAATTACATTTACATACAAAGAGGATTATGGGAATTTTGTGAAAAATCACAGCTAAAAAAGAAGCATTTTCACAATACAACGTTTATCAAATAATTACTGCTCCATAAAGAACACACTTGATTTGTACAAAATGTTTTTTTTTTACCATACCAAAGTTTCATGATACCCGGGTACTGTGACTGGGTCACTTTGGAGAATATTGAGTCTGTTCAAGTCAAGAGTCAAGAACTTTATTTGTCACATACGCATACAGGATGTGTAGTGAAATGAAAAAGTGGCAATGCTCACGGGATTGTGCAAAAAAACAAGTTTCAAAAGAAAAAAACAGTATTTACAGCAAAAAACAAAGCACACTATTTACAATAAGTATCAAAATATAAAATGTAAAATATAACTCTTGTGTAATTATAAGTGTGTGTCTATGTGTGTGTGTGTGCGTGTATGTGTGAGTGTGAGTGCAAAAGAGGGGCAGTGTGTGGTGATTGGTGGGGGCCCTTGTTGTTGTGGACTGGTTAAGTCAAATATATATACAGTATATATATATATTGTATATATTGTTAGTTAACAATGTAGAAACTTTGATAACACTTAACATTGTAATAATTGACCTTTCATTTTTGAGCTAGAACACAGCAATATTCACACCTAGATAATGGTAGACATCCAAAGTGCTAACACTAATAGTACAGGCATGCTTATTCCACAGACAGGCAAAGGCAGCAATGAGCCAGTTTTTAACACAGGGTTGCAAACGCCAGAAGGCGAAGGCCTCTGGTGACCCACTTCCTCAGCTACCCCCCTACGCTTACATTTATGGTTGGGTCCTATGTCCTGTTAAGAGTAGCAGCAGGAGCGGACCATCACATTTGGTGCCCAGCGTGGGGGCCGTTGGGGAGCTGTCATGTTCCAGCTATCCCATGGAGATACACTTCTGCCTCTCCGCGAAGATTTGGTGTCTCCTCATTTGCATTTGCTAATGAGATCCTGTTTGCATGACTTTATACTGGAAGACGCTGTCTGTCTGAGTGTCTCTGTACAAATACAGGAGGCTGATGAAGTCTTATTTATTTAACCTTTATTACCCAATTAGTCCTATTAAGATTAAGGATCTGTTTTTCCAAGAGAGACCTGGCCAACAAAGCAGCAGTATGGCAAATGTAGTTGTTGCAGACAAACAGCAGAATGTCTCCCACACCCGGAGCCGCAATTCAGCAACCTTGCAGTGAGACTGTAGAAAGGATAACCTCTATCATGGCTACTGGCATTCAATACAAGTCGAAGGACAACTTCAGTTGATCGTGTGGTCTAGAGTACAGCCTGAACCTGGATATGGCACCCTGCAAATGTTTACAAATCTGCTGTAAAAAGAAGGTAAAAATACATATATACTTATTTTGTCTATAAGAGCTCCTGATTGAAAGTTTACTATTCCAGTCATGATCAAGTCTGTGAGTCTACCCCAATCACAACTACACACAGAAAATTCATCTTCTCAAAAGCTTTCTCCTGCCAAGAGCCATGACTCCTCAAATCCCTTATCTGACAGGAAGTTATAGAAGTCTTAAGCCAATGCCAATTAAGGGCCGTTGAGAGCACTCCCTCGTTATCACCCAATCTGTACTGTTAAGAGTTCCTGCCCGCCAATCTGCCAATGTCAACCGCCCCAAATGTCAGCAGCCCCCAAAGACAGTCACAGTGTGGCGCTTATTGCCTTACTGGGATCCAATTGGCCTTCAGAGATGGTGTAGTGTTTAAGACCATGCAACAAGAGACAAGAGATAAGCGTATCCCCTTAAAACTTTTTAACACGTGCCAAAGTGTAGTTACAAAATTAGGATAGAATGGAGAATCTTGTACACGGCTTCTAATGCTCCATCTAGTGTTAAAGACACACATTTTTGGAACCACAACTTCTTCTGTAAGGTGGGCAGCAGGGTGGCCTAGTGGTTAGAGAGATCATCTTTCAACCAGACAGCTCGGGTCTAAACGCCATGCCGGCCAGCATCGTCCATGCTGAAGTGTCCTTGAGCAAGGCACTGAATCCCTACCGGCTGCAGGGCGCTGCTCTATAGCTGACCTCCCTGACCTCTGACCTCCCTCGTCCTTTGTAGCATAAAATAATACCAACAAATAAAATGAGGAATTCCCTGCAGGGATCAATTTAGTATCATATAATATTATAATGACACTACAGGTCTAGGATTGAGTCCTGTCAGAACCTAATCTCCTGTGTCCCTACTAAATTGAATCCCTGTCATCATTTCTATTGCGTCAATTAAGAGAATATTTGATGAGAGTGACTTTTAAGGAAGAATTTGACTCCAAATATCTCAACTATGTCAAGGCACACTTTGCCTTTAGTATGTGGGACATGCTTCCTCTCGCACAAAGCGTAGCATCATTTATATACAAATTCAATACATGTCTTTGGTTTCAAATGACATGGCAGTAGCAAAGAAACAAAAACATTGTCTGTATTGTTGAGTAAAATGTTCTTTTATCCAGTGGGGTGGAAGGAATATTTTCTGCATTATGTCCCCTCTCCGAGCAGGCAGGACCCTGAGCATGGTTTTTCTCATATGGGGAATCTGCTGACTGTGGTATCACATTATGATTAACAATTTAACTATGATCCCCTTCCTTCCCATTGTTATTCCACAGATGACTGAGAGTAAGAGCGCAATGCCAGCGACGGTACGCAGGCTTCATTAGATTCATTGATTGATTTATTGTTTTCCATGGTTGTAATCACTTCCCCCAAGGTAATTTGTAAGCTCTTTATGGTTCAGAGGTATAAGCCTGAGAGTTAATTAATCGGCTTTGTTTAGAAGTTTGGATGTAGAAATGCCCCTCTGAGTCGGCGAGGGCTAGGAAGACAACATTCTGAGCCTCTTTGAATTAGAATCCCTTGTTTACCACGACAACAGATCAAAACTAAGCAGGTAAAAAGATTTAACAATGTTGAAATTTTGATTTGATGCTTTGCATTTACTATTAGCTTTAATCTTTACTTTTTCTTAGTGTAAAGGCCAAGTTTTTGATTTTTGAAAAATTGATAAGAAACAGACTGCTTGGTATGTTGCTCAATACTATAAATGAAGCATTGGAAGTTATCATTCACTTCGAGGCAGAATACAAAATACAGCCAGGGCTTCCTGAAACACACAAGAAATACACAACACAAATACACAGTAAAAGCAAAAAAAAGATCTTTACATTTTTTTCTCAAGACAATGACAGGTAGCATTTAGAAGCAATGTAGAGGAGAGCTTTTCTTATATTTTTTTACAGTGTACTTTTATTCCTCGTTCCATTTTTTCATTGTACCTTCATGTGGCAGCCACATAGATTTGGTCCCATTTGTCAGAAATATATTGCCCCTTTCCATTGTAGTATTATCCACAATCAGATAACACGCCAGCTACTTTTATGTTCTGCATCAAATCTCTGCTCTTGGCAGAAGCTAAAGTAACACCCTCTCCCCTCCTCCTTCTCCCCTTCACTCTCCTCACCCCCAAACACCTCATATACTCTGGCCTTTGTCGGTCTTACATAATTGAAGTCCCTGCTTGCTTTAATTGGCTTTTCAATGGTATTTGAATGGGAGCTGGTGTTTGTGGGTTAAATGCATCTTAATCAGAGCTTTAATCCAGTCATTAACAGAGAAACATGAGGTGTTGAGAGCAGTGAAGAGAGCTTGATAATTGAGAGGCTGCCTCCTTGCTCCCTGTGCTCTGTGTGTGTGAGTGTGTGTGTGTGTGCGTGTGTGTGTGTTTACTTGAGGAGTGTTTGGACTAGGGCAGGGGTTCTCAATCCTGGTCCTCATGGGCCCACAGCCCTGCTGGTTTTCTTATCTACCAGGTAGTTAATTGCATTCACCTGGTGTACCAGGTGTAAATCAGTCCTTGATGAGATGGCTGGAGTGAAAACCAGCAGGGCTGTGGGCCCACGAGGACCAGGATTGAGAAACACTGGACTAGGGAGAGGGTGTCATTAGTTGGTGACGTAAAAGAAAGACTATTTTTTAATATTTTCCTATAACTTTATATTTTTAGCCTCATGGTTTTAGATTCTCTAATCTTGCTAGGGTAAAAATACTGACTTGAAGATGAAAAAATAACAAAATCTAAACTCATAGGGAAAACATTTCAAAACTATTTTGAGCCATACTTTTCGATCATGATGAAGCTCTGCTACTACCGAAAGTAAAAAGAGATTGGTATTGTCTAACACACAACTCTTCCAAACCAACCTCCTGCCTCTCCACTCCTCTGCTGTCACATTCTCACTGTTTTTTTTTTGTTTTGTTTCTCACAAGTTTTTCTCACTGTATATTTTAACA
>OOFE01015505.1:12406-24091 GCA_900323365.1 Monocentris japonica | reverse complement strand
TGTGTGTGTGTGTGTGAGAGGGAGAGAGAGAGAGAGAGAGAGAGAGAGAGTGTGTGTGTGTGTATGTTGATGTGTAATGATGTGTAAATATATTTATGGCTCAGGGTCACAGTGGTATTAACCTGACCCAGACTCTCAAGGGATGCTCTGTTCTGGTGATTGTTGTGTGTTTTAGTCAGCCTTTGTGGCCCCACTACCAGTATAGGAAGGAAGGAAGGAAGACAAGAATGTAATCACTGGTTAAATGGGCCTGACCTGGGTTTACCTTGCCATCATATCACGAGATAGTAGTGATATATTCTTTTGCATTCAATATTAAGCTTTGTGTTAATCCCGTGGCTCAACTATCTCATAGGGCTAATACATTCTGCGCTCAATTACGCGCTGCTTTTATCAAGAGTGGGAAAGGTACTCACTTAAATGTCCCATCACTCAAGCATATGCCAAAGGCCTACATCTTATTCAAGTTTTAAACCTCTAATTGGTAACGTTTAAGAGGCGTTTAAGACTGCCCTTTCTTCTCCCTTTTCTCATTTCCCATTTAATGTGTTGTGTCAAAGTCTATTACCTCAGTTGGACGTTTCTGTCCCTTAAGTTGAAAAAAGGAAAAGGGGTGGGGGGTGGAGGGGGGTGTATGGAGCGAGAGAGGGAGAGAGAGAGAAGGAGGGGGAGAAAGAGAAGCCATCAGCTGAGGTTTGCCAGGTCGATAAAGCTTTTAGATTTGGAGATGTTTTCAGGGGGAGCCCATTTCCTGCGGCTAAGAGTTGTTAATGGAGCTTAAGGAATTATCTTATGACTCTCGGTTCGAGAGCAGTTTATTTCAGCCTGGACCTTGCTCCCTTGTCGGAGGGGCTGAATATGCTGCTGTCAAACCCGCTTAATGAAAAGTAACGCGTCGCTGATTACAGTTTTATTTGGTCTCTATGTAAAAGGCGCCTGTTAATTTACCATCCCGCTCCCTCTGAGTGTTCGTATTTGCCACGGCTGAATGATTTAGTTATAGCTGGCTATTCTCTCTCTCTCTCTCCCCTTTCCCCTCTCTCTCTCTCGTCCTTCCTTTCCCTTTCTCTCAAATAAAAATCCACTTGGTGCGATGCTCTAAATAAATTGTCTTCATGTTGAATTAATTGAATGCCTAATCTATTTTGTCTTATCAGTGTGGACTTTAGTGTGAATATGACGATAAGTAACGCCTAACTTTTCTATCAATAGCTAAATTAATAAATGGCAAATTAAACGTATGTCGAAGTATGTTGAAGAACCTAATCTTTATGAAAAATAAATATACGTTAAAATACCCGACATATACCTGTCAATTATAGGCTATATCCCCTGACAACATTTCTGTTTTTACCCGAATTTATTTTGCGGTCGTGTCAACTTTGCTCTCGAAATGCTGCAGGCAAGGTTTTCCCAACCCGAGAAAGCAAATAAAAACATACATCCTGACTCGGATATATAGAAAATCCCTTTTGTCCACCATAGCACTTTCTTCCAGGGGGAAAATCTCAATCGTTTGTGCTTTTCCCATTAAAATTCATCACTGAAGGCCCCCCTTTTACTCTCTCACAGGACAGACAGAGAGTCCCCCGAGAGCTCCACTTTCGCCATTACTGTCAAGTACCCTTGACTCCCTTCTTTTTGCCCTTTTATCTACAACAACTAATTCGAGTTCCTTTGCCCTTTTCACTTTTATACGACGTGAGAGCCTCTCTCTCGTAAAGCCCTTTCACTTTTCAGAAAAGGAATCAGGAGCCAGGCCGCTTTCTGAGGGCCCGTCTCGGGGAAATTGAGGGGTTAGTGTCAAAACGAAAACTCCTCACTTCAAATTATTTTGCGGGGCCTCCGTTTTGAACCTATTAATGGACGTATGGCGAATAACTTACCCTTTTGACAGGTGCATCATGGACGAGGTTGAGATGTTTCGATAATATTATCAGAGTGCAAGAGGGGGGAAATCAATAGCCTGACATGAAATATGACTGCGAACATCCCAATTATAGCCTGTTTAGAGGAAATTAATGAGGCAGATCTTAGATACTGATATTGTTCTGTCTTGAGGGCTGAGCTGCCTCATTTTCTCGCTGTCACTGAATGAGAGTGAATGTTTGGTCCTGTTTTAATGGCTTTAGAAATAGAAAAAACGGGTTTTATTTCAGAAGTTGATTGCGATTTGAAAAAAGGCCCTCTCTGCTTAGGCGTGTAGCGGTAGGCCCTATAGTTTTAGATATTTGGTCGAAGATTAACTTAGGAATAGAACAGAATCAAAAAATCAGAACCGGGAACAGAAAGAAAGAAGGACTACGACAATTCTGAGGCCGAGAAATGGAGAAGTCCTGTGTTTCAGCACCATGGACAGCAATTATTACTATTAACCCCAAAATCACAAGCGCTCTTCAGAAATCGACCTTTTATTTTCAGTGAACAAACTTGAAACGCTCCCATTCAATTTCTAGGAGAGCTGTGCATTTGTGAGACTTTTTTTTCTGTCTTTCAATAGTGATACTCATCGGCTGAGACCTAAATTATATTCAATTACATTTGCATGCGCATATTAAAGAACAAAAATACCAAAATCCTGTAAACCTTTTTTCCCAAGATGTAAACTTTTCATTTTATACATTTAGATAGTTTTGTGCGTGCGTTGAAACGAAATATAATAAGCCAAAGGGATCCGGATATTTCACTTGTGAAACGCCAATGTAACAGTACATAAATATATCATCGCTTAAAAAAAGAATAAAAGAAAACAGGGAAACGTGGACAAGCTTTAGGGTTTTCCAACTTGAATACCATCCCAATCTCAGTCTGTTTAGATCACAAACAAAAGTTTCTCTCTTTGCAATAAAAGGGGCATTTGGTTTTGTTAGGAGCAGAAAAGTTTGTTGATAGTTTTGGGGTAACTCATGGCACTGTCTTTGGAGGAGTCTTGATGCTGCTGCAAGGCTGCCGTGCTCCTCTCGGTCTCCAGAATGGTGCCTTTGGTGGTCGTGGACCAAGAGACGGTGGTGTTGGTCAGAGCCTGGTTCAAAGTGCTGTGCCTGAACAAGGGGTCGTGGAAAACCCCGTCCACCCAGTTTCTCAGGGTCGTGACTGGCGAGTCCTGCCTGTTGTCCAGGCCAGTCACGGGTGAGGTAGCGGCGGGAGACGGGGTGAGGGAAGAGGGCAGCGGTTGGCACCTCAGCATGCAGGACGGATACTCAGTCTGGCTCAGGGACGTCGCAGTCTGGGCCAAAGACCAGATCCGGGGTTTGCCGTCTAAAATCTGGTGCCCTTGTTGCTGCTGCTGCTGATTATAGCACGCCTTTGCCTGCTGTCTGCTGTCCTGTTGGAAATCCTCCGGGCTCGTTTTGAGGCAACTTTTGCCCAAGTCCTGCTCCCCTCCGAGAGAAACGGGGATGGAGATTTTCAGCGACGTGTCTTTGATGATGTGGTCGGTGGGACAGTCGGTCGTCGTCGACATGTGTGTGTTCATGTGGTACCGGTGCTTCAGCTCACACTCCGAGCTCTCCGACTCCAGCGTGTCGAAATCGTCCAAGTCGCTCAGCTGGAGGTCCTTATCAGCCCGGCTTCGGTTCTCTGGGAAAGAGAAACGGAAACGAGACAGCGGACATGTCAGTCAGAGACGTGCGATCATAAGACGCGTGATCAGAACTTTTGATACCGGTCTATAGCACAACATTGCACTTGTAATCAAATTACTGCTGTCCGGTGTCACTTATGCATTCATTTTTACACTGGCAGCGGCGATGTACGAGAAAATAAATACGCTGGTTTGACTATATGACCTCCAGCCGGTGATCACCATAAGGCAAACTACCAATATGATTAAAAATCAATCATACTTTTTGAAATAAAAATAAAAACATTACATTAAGCTTTCCCCATAAAAGATTAAATTTTCATAACAGTAAGTTACTTATTGTGATGTGTACTATGAAGTTAGGTCAGAAAGATGCATCTAAGTCATCTTAACAAGGCGGGTAAACTGTACTCCATACATAAAAAGTTGGGTTAATTGAGTTTAGCTAGGTTTACCCTCCACTAGATCCCTGACTGGCACTGAATGAGACCCATTCAATGGTGCTCCATGTTTAAAACAAGTGCATTCAGTCCTTTATGATGACCAAAGGCCTCCACAGACAGGCCTATACAGCAAACATATATTCAACTGCTACTAATACCAGCGAGTTTAATTAATTGTGTATGTGTATAGGACAAAAACATTTTTTTAAAAAGTGTATAGACTGGTCATTATGCACTGCATAATGGAGCAATATGTTCAGCAAACACATTATAAGGCAGGTCAAATTGTTTTAAACCATTTGTTTCTAACCATCATCATCATAATGCACAGTTTAATCATAATAATAATAATAATGATAACAGTAACACACAATCACTATAAAATGTATTATCACACAATACAGCAGTGATTGTAAAATATAAAGCTTATAGGGTTTTATAAGGGTTTTTGACACTCACATCATCACAATGCTTAGTAGAATATTCAGAAAGCACATCTGTTAAAATAAAGTATAGAAAAAGACCCAAATGATCCCCCATCTTTCAATAATCAATCACACAATTTAAGGTCAATTTTGAGCACATATTTTCACAAATCCCAGTATATAAAGTGTCACAGCTGCAGATGAAATAAATATATTTTCAGTTTTCTAGATGAAGCGTTAGAGTGAAACTTTTACAGCAGCACAATCAATAGTCATCGTCGTCCTCCTCGTTCTCATCATCATCATCATCATCATCATTTTCATCATCTTCATCATCATCTTCACCATCCATCATTCATCATCTTCATTATCATTTCAAGTGCATCGCTGCCACAATACATAATGTCATTTTAATCTCAAGTTTATCAAAGAAGATATTCAAGTGAATATAGAAGGTATTTCAGTGAGGATTTTTTGCATTTCCAAAATGTAGAGTGCATCCTTATAATCATTATAACAATACGTAGGATATCATAGAAACATTGAGAGAAGAATTCTTCAATACACAAGTTTGTTGTACACACTTTTTGATACTAATGATAATTCTAGTGTACTGTTGGTGTGATAGTATTATTGTAATGCATAGCAGAATATCAGAGCAGCAACTTTTCTGGCTATGTTCAAAGACTTTCTAGAAGCAGGGTAACAAGGCATTTTGATACGAACCATCTTCATTGCTCTCGCTTTTTATCTGCTCCTCCTGAGACCCATCCTCATCCTCGTCATAGCGCTTCTCATCTGATCCCTTATTTCTGGGAGGCCAGGTCATCTTGTTCTCCTTCTTGAGCCTCCTCCTAGCGTTGGCAAACCAGGTGGAGACCTGAGTCAGGGTCATCTTGGTGATGATGGCCAGCATGATCTTCTCGCCTTTGGTCGGGTACGGGTTCTTCCGGTGCTCCTGCAGCCAGGCCTTCAGGGTGCTAGTCGTCTCACGCGTGGCGTTCTTTCGCCTTGTCCCCCCGTCCATGGATCCATATCTGTTAATGAGCAGACACACAATCACAATGATAATAAATTGGTTTACGGCAAGATGTTTGTTGCATGACATTTCTGATGTATTGTCCTGATTCTGGGGACCAAACCATGTTAGAGCCATCAATTCCTTTGGATCTTCTTATAATATATCATAACATCTGAATGCTTTATAATCTATTTGTTATAGAACAAACACAACTACAGTTAATGTTGTGCAAAGACCAAAGAAAGTAAGACTAGTCATCACAAACACATCTGTCAGTGAAGAGACATAACTCGGGAGTGATTTGAGAGCGAATGAGGGTGGGTAAGGAGGAGAGGGGTTGGAACCCCTCTTGTAAACACAGCACATGTAATGCCTCTCCCTTGGTATGCTATGTATTTTAGGGTGGAAAGGGAGGACTTACAGCAAGTGTGCAGAGGTGGAAGTCAAGGGTGACATAGTTGCACATGACTTCCCTTGAAGTTCACCAACAATAGCCCTGTCAGCAGCACCTGCCCTGCTACATAAATGGAAGCCACTATCATGATCCACGATACTATCATTATCAGTAAAAATGTTTTATCTGCAACAATAAGTTTATTGTACAGTGGAGACGTTGCAGAGTGTATTTATCGATGTGTTACCTACAAAACAAAATAGTCTATTGGTGCAGAATATGGCCCCATTCCATATCCTGTTTTCTTCTCCCTCAAAAATGACATACAGGCCTACATTTAAAATGCACAGCGTTGATTTTCATTTAGCAGCAAGCTGCAAAAACACTCTCCGGGGAGGCTTTTATGAGGCCTTTATTGCCTTGTTTAGCTTAGTGCAGGTCAAGCACTGCTAGGGGAGTCAAAAGGAGAGAAGCGCTGCACCTTTCCCTACCCTGAGTTGTTCCTCCACAGATAAAATAGACTGTAAAATTGCTTTATTGAGTGTAATGATGTGCCCTCAGGTAAAAGAAGAACTCAGACTGAAGAGTGCAGCTGTAGGCCTGCTTGTTTTTCTGAGTGCCACAGATTATATTCCGCTTTAGACTAATGATATCACCCATATCCTAGGCCTTGTACTGTATGTGCACTATTAGAATTCCTATTGACACCCATTAAGAACTTGTTTGACCCACTAAGCCAGCCCATGGGTTTTGGATTGTGCAAACTCTGGTGTACCAAAAACGACTAATCAATATGATGCTTTGCAAATCAATTCAAACTCAACACTCTTCTTCACTAGCCCATGAAAGAATACTTCCCTCAGTAACAGTGGCTCTATAATTTTGCTGGATGCTAGTTCTACTCAACTCCTAGAGGGCAAGGACCATGCTAATCACAATTAATAATGATGTTGAGTGATCATTTGGGTCATACATCTTTAGTACATCACCTTGGGATTACATCTGATTATTGTGCAGACATTGACATATGGCTAGCATGCTGTTCAGAGCACTGGGTGAACCCTCATGACTTGCTGAAAGGGGCATTGTCCTCCTCAAACACAACACACCCATCAAGGAAGAAATGTCATGGGATGAAGGCCAACACCCAGTGTTGTTAGATGTGATGAGAATAGCCTTGACCTCTCAGGGATGACTGGATTGATTCCATCCAGCAAATACATGCCATAATATTGCAGTAGATGTTGGCAGACTTGGTGTTTGCCTATATTTTGACCTGTACATGTGACCTAATACAGCTGACATACGTTTCAAACCCAAGTGTGACATTGGACACACAACTTAATAATAGGTTGACATGGACTTGTAACTGGATGCATCACTTTCCTTCTGTACCACATCAGGGATCCTTACAGTGTCATCAAGAAGATGATGCTTGCACTGATAATTAAACAAAAAACATCCACCCCAGTCCAGTCTTCATAGAAAACCCACATACCTGTCATATTGATACTGTCCCAAGGTAGGATCATACGGGTAGTAGGCGGTTGCCTGTGTTATTCCTGCATGCGCAGAAGCTGTGGCATCTTTAGTATCAAATGTACCCTGCAATCACACAGAAAAACATTTAAAAGAGGAACACAAACGGGAGGTAATTCTTGGCACATTAAAACAATCACTCATCTGTGGCTGAAAAATGATGTTTGTGAAAGAGAATGTATTTTGAATTTGCCTAGTTATGTAATTCTTTTGGGACATTAAATTGCGATATGGCTAATTCAATAAGAAGTACCTTAAACAAGTAACATTGTGCCAAATAAAACATGGTAAATGCATAGCCTTAAGTAGTAACTGAAAATACTAATCTTTCCATACAAAGACTTTCCACACAGAAGTTCATCTTTTTATGCATACACTGCAAGAAAATAAAAGAAAACAGTATAAGGTTTATGTTGTAAGCCAGAGGTCTCAAAGCAGGGGGGTAAAAGGGTGGTGTCCAGCAAAATGAGGAGTTGTTTCATTTCTAATCTATACTTTAATTCATTAGAAATCATCCCAATAAGAGAATGTAGAAGAATGACTATTCTAATGATCACAGTGTGGACAGTGTGCGGTTCAATACTAAAGAAGAAGAACAACCACAAAAATCCCAGGGATAAATTCTTATCACATGGGTTTTTTGGGGCCTAATGTGTGTCTTTTTGAGGGTCTGTGACATGAAAACATTTGACAACCTCTGTGATAAGATACACAGTTGAAGAGGTTGTCACACTGCAAAAAAACAACAAGTGATTTAATCCAGGATTGAGAATTAAAATCGTATTTTTCTTAAATCAAGTGAAGGAAATCTGTCAACAGGGTGAAATAATTTCACTCGTTTCCAATGCAAATTAACCAAGTGTCATTTTCCATACCAGTGGGGTGATCTGCCTTAGGCTTCTTTCAAGATAGTGACACTTGTCTCTAGAATAATCCTGAAACAGGTGAAACTTCACTGGAATCTAGTGGGCTTATCTCACCCCATTGGAAAGTATTCTTCACTTGTTTAAAGATTTTTAAAAAAGCTTTGTATATGAGACAACAGGGCGTGTTAACAGGGACGTTTTGCAGCACAGCGCATTAAAAAGAGGATAGACGCGCCTGGCTGAAGTCTTAACACCATGCAGCTCCATTAATCAATGCCAAAGAGGGATCAGATGAAAGGTCTTACCAGCGAGTAGAAAGCCGAGGCGTCCGTGCCGTATGTAACGTAATTCCCATAGCCTTGGCCGCTGGTGTAAGGGCTCCCGTACACGCCCAGAGCGGCGGCCGAGCTCAGTTCATGCCTCGCCGTGGCCAACAGCCGGCTCTCGTAAACGGGGCAGTAGACCGGTGTCTGACCTGATGCCGCGACTCCGGAGTCCGCTATGGATCTGCCGGTGGACTCGCAGCAAGTGGTCAGAGAGTTGGTTGTCATCAGGAACTGGATGGAAACCGAGAGAGAATATGATATATAAAAAAGAAAAAGTAATTGATAGGCTTTATTAAATGCTGCAGTGGAAATAAGTAAATAAGCCCCATGTTAAGTGTTAAAATTGAAACAAGTGAAACAATCTTCTCAATGGAATTATATGATTCTACTTGTTTCCAATGCAGTTTTACTTGTTTCAGGCTGTTTTCTAGAAACAAATTCTTGAAATAACTTGATTATGCAGTGAAAACAAATGCAATTATCCATTTCCACTTGTTTTGAGGAAAAGCAGATATCAAGACTCAATACTCGATTAAATGACTTATAAAAATGTTATTTCATGCAATATGGAGAATGATGAGTCAAAATCTTGCGGAGGTAAAGTGCGCGTCAAACGTGTCCAAAATGAACCGTCTATTGGCTTTGACCCTATACTGAAATATTTCACCACATGAGGATGCATTACAAATAAATACCCTAACATGTTTTCGCCGTCATGTATTCGCCTAGTAATACCCATAGTAATACCCAAATGATGTTTTATGGCTCAAAGCCAAAACAAAACCAACATCTGTGTTATGGCGCAAACACACAGCGTGTCCACAGCACAAGTTGGCATGTGTGGGTTACAGCGGAGATAAACATATGGTTGACATTGCAGAGGCTATTATCTTGCAGAAATCAGTGAACGAGAGGTCGGGGGTCTCTGTGGTTTCTGGTTACCCTGGTCTTACCTTTTTTCTATCGCTGTAAAACAGGTATCACTAGTCACTGGCCGTAACGCAATACCTTTCCGATACAAGCTACGCGAAAGCCTCCCGGTTTCTTGGCCAAAGTGCATAAAAGGACCAAGGGCTTAAATCGATGAGGCAATCAATTGCCGCAATATCAAAACCAAAACAGCTCATTCACGCAACAAATGCAGTTATATGAACTTACTTGTGGCGCAGACGAGTAGGGATATCCAAATTGTGGATATGACATGGTAGAGAGGTCCCCCAATATCCAGAAATAATGCGAGACTGAAGGTCTCCACTCTAACGCAGGCTGCGGCTCTGTTTGACTGTACCAATTGATTGGTAAGCACAGGCTCCGAGGATGCTTATAGGGCGAAGCAGAGTAGCATGTTTAATTTGTGTAAAATGCCCTCTACTCAAACGCCTTTCAAAGGAAAAAATAAAAAAATAAAAAAACTCAGCTCCCCCTTTTAATCTTTCACTTTTAAAAGTCTTATAAATACGCAAATGAATTAAGGGGGCAATGAATACAGGCTATCTTTGCCTAGAATAATCACTTTGTTGTCAGATACATATTTTTTGCCTTATAAAAAAGTAGTATTAAAGACGTCAGCAGCAGAGGCAGGTTGTTTTAAACGGCAGTGACTCTGACGTCAGAAGTTTCCCACTCTAAAAATGACCAGACTGTAACTTTAATATGCATTTTCTTTCTTGGGATGACGAAAAAAACAGAAAGAAAAACCCAACAAGAAAAGCCGTGAGTGGGGACCAGGGAGCAGGAGTACTTTTAAGAGATTTAATCGAGATTAATTCGTAGTTCCAATCAATCAATTAGACCAATCAGTGTCTTGAATATGCAAACGCATTTATCAGTTTAAATACATTAGACCTACAATTAACCACAATTCTTCCATTCCTCGGCACTGATGTTAATCACATGGGGACTTAATTGATTTTAAATTAATTAGCAAATGTTTTCACATTGAGCAGGGGAACAAATTGTAGCCTACTAATAGATGGGGCGAATAACTTGCGCAAAAATAAATGCTGATAGCAAATTCGTCGATTTTGGGCAATTTTGACAAATACTAACTAGCAATGAGCAACACTCTAGGGAGCAATGACTCCCTAGAGTGTTGTAATTACCCTGATGCTTCCCCAAAAGTGTTAAACAGGATGTAATTGGAGCAAGCTAAACTTGGCACCTCTCAACATAAACTTCACATTCCTCATATCAAAAGTCGTCAGACCTATAGGATTGTTTTTTGAATTTTAAACCAAGTTTCATATCTATCTATCTATCTATCTATCTATCTATCTATCTATCTATCTATCCATCTATCTATCTATCTATCTATCTATCTATCTATCTATCTATCTATCTATCTATCTATCTATCCTCCTTTAAAGGGTTCTAAATAGTATCATAGTATGGTTCTTTAGACTTTTACCACAGCAGGTTTTGGTGCTATGAGGACCTTTTCAGCAGTATTGAAAACAAACTTTTTTAAGAACAACACTGGGTAGTATATATGTTATATTTATTTTATCAAATCAGTGATTCCTATCTATCTATCTGTCATTCCTCTTATCAAAAGTCGTCAGACCTATAGGATTGTCTGTCTACCCCACCCCTTATCTCTCTCTCTCTCTCTCTCTCTCTCTCTCTCTCTCTCTCTCTCTCTCTCTCTCTCTCTCTCTTTTATCACGTTGTTTTTGGTCATGAAACGTTGTAAAACTGCAGTAGCCAAACAGCCAAAACAGTCTCACGGTAATGCCTCCCAGCTCGCCACAACTCGGCACCGGTGTGCGCCGACTTGCTTGGAGAATCCCGGGTTGAGACATGCGGATAGCCCCGGGGGTCACTCCTCAAATTAATGATGATGTACTCTTCCTCTCCTCCTCCTCCTCCGCCTCTCCTCTCCAGCTGGATCTCTGCCTGCCGGTGACAGGTCGATTGAGAGTGATTGATGACTATCTAGGGGACCGGGGCCAACATAATAATATGATACCCGCACCTTGCAATAATTGCTTGCTTTCATTTACAGATGAAAGAAGTAATAAAGAGGCATAAAGACGGAGGGGCTTGTCCTTCGATTAAGTAACTTTTCTGTTACTTTTTTTTGGACGGA
>OOFE01015505.1:0-12386 GCA_900323365.1 Monocentris japonica | reverse complement strand
TGTGTGGGGGTGGGGGGTGGGGGTAGGCTGTATAAAATGTCTCACTCATTTTGACAAATTGAATTATAGGGGTTAGTACCTCGAAGCAAATGGCCGCATTAACACTGAACGGGGCGGGTCAAAAGGGATCAGCCAGTGCTTTTTAATTTGCATTAACTCTAATGCCACCTCAACATTAACAACCCCGTCTGAACCGCTCAACCATCCTGCCCCAGCCACAGGGGCATTAAGACACGCTGCTCTATTTTGTCTTCTTAATTTGGACTTTTTTTTTTAATTCATTGGGGTTAATGTGACACGCAGTGCATTAAGGCAGGGCGGGACCCAATTTATCTTCAACATCACACCCGCTGGACGAAGCGGTGACGTTGATTTGGGCGATGGTGGGAGCGCACCTGACACACACACACGATATCTTTCACATATATGTACTTATTCGTCCTCAGAGATATTTATTCTAATCCTGATCCTAATTCCGTAATATAATCTAGACAATTTAATTATATCACAGTCGTGCTTATTCCATTGCTATGAAGCTTTGCTCCTGTGCTTTAAGGTATAGCCCACAGTCGAAGCACTCTCAAGTTTGATGGACACATTCACTAAACTATATTGTCCACAAAGCCCCCCCCCTTCTCCCATCCCCTCCCTGTATACGTTTTCATTATCCACTGCGTTGGCTGGTGTTATGGGGCGCTTATAATAAAATATTTAGACGCACTAGTATATGCTTTTAGACGGAAATGAAGGCGACGGCAGGAGTTCATGCTTGTTTAGCGTTTAAAGATTAAAAGAGGAGCTTTTTTTTTTTCTTGATCAGACGTAGGGAAGCATGGAGTTTAAAGCAGAGCTGCCCCAGTTTATGAAATGAGGCTTGATTTCAGTAAATGATAATCAGCTATCTGATACTATCAATTATCTAGATTAATGCGCGATTTAAAGATAATTTTACTTCATAGATGAGGACAGATAGTGGTGTTCACTGGTCTAGTGTAGGAACATCCATCATCATTCAATGAGCATAATAAATCAACTCCTTCCCCTGGTATTAACTGACGGGACAATTATCACTGTCCTGGGATTCAATTCTGCAGCCACAGATGAGCATGAATGTGAACAATAATGTCTCTCCCTCTCTGTCTTCCTCTATGGTCTTGAGATCATTCATTATTTTTCTTCGAACTACTGTAACTTGAATAATTGAGTTGCATTTTGAAGTAAGCCTCTGCCAATTTGCATCTCGTTTCAAACTAAACTTCTATAAAAAAGTCCCGCAGAAACATTGCAATCATGAACGTGTCACTTCCCTGATAATCTGTCGTTGATTAATGAGGCACAGGGAGGGGTGTGTGTGTGTGTGTGTGTGTGACAGAGAGAGAGAGAGAGAGAGAGAGAGAGAGAGAAAGGAAAGGAGGGGGGCTAAAAGTGAGATTGGTTATATGCAAAACAAAACTGAACTTCGTTTTTTCAAACCCTGCTCCCATTTGATTTTTTTCAAGACAGTGGTGGGGGATGTCTACATGATTCTCATTCGTTAAAATCTCGATGGATATTCCTGTGTTTTGATATAAAGTTGGAGTAGAATTTTTGAGAATGACACATAATTATTATATTGAAGATGGCATTGATATAATAGCCTTAGTAATTTGGGCACACAATAATGTTTCATTGTATGTATACATATTGTATGTAGTTTCAGTTCAGGATGCCCCCTGCCCATTTTACTCAAGTTTAAAGATACACAGTTGTGTAACTGAGGTTATATGCAAGCATGGGGTCTACCTATCTCTTATGCTCAGCCATCAGCCCACTTATAACTGAAGTATATAGGGTAGTGGGTGGGGTCACAGTCTAGCCACCTTCCCCTAGCAGTATACCAACCTCTTGAACTTCCATCACAACACTGAGCAGCACTATTTCTATGATAGCAGCTTCAAGGGTTATCCATCATTTCATTGTATCAATCATCTCCTTTAGCAGAATCAACAACGCTGTTATGTTTTGAATATTGTTTCACTTCAAGTGATAATAAACTCTTAAAGTCCTCCTCTAGTATTCCCATTTCAAATTTCTAAACCTCTCAGAGAGCATTTCAAAACATGACATCTGATTATTTCCAACAATCACAATCCCAGTCAAAACATGGCTCGGGTGTGCCAGGGTGAGGCCAATAAACTGTGTCTGTTTTTGATTGGTAGAAATCAGCTGTCACTCCTACTTTGCCTTGTAATCCAATGACTTGTTTGAAGATGTTCATATTGTCTGTGAAGTCAGTGAACGGAGGCTTTAAACAGGAAAGAGATTTGCTATGTTGATCCTGGTCAATGGGATGAATATTGGTGAACATGAACAACTCTCTCCCAAAGTTAGAGACTGGACTACAAATATAAAGATGCTGTCATGAGTATGAACTGGAGATCAACTTTGTGGACATGGTGACAGCGCCCTGGTTGACTTGCGTACCTGGACATGTGTTTTATTTATAATTGTGATCACAATCAACACCTGTCAACTCAAACATTATTAATACTGAAAAATCTGCTGTTTGGATTTGAAAACCACACACATGTACAATTCTTCCAATTTATGGTCAGTGAAGCAGCCCCATGTTTTGTCTTTTGATGACACAATTTGATTGTGTGATTACTTGGGAGAGAGTTCATGTGCACAGATTCTGTGCCAAGATCATAGGAATAAATTGAAGTATGTGAATCCTAATTTCTGCAATCATCAGAATGCAATGAGCTGTGTCAATTAACTCCTTTGCCAAAATCAAAAATAACAACATTTACTAAAAGTATTACTCAAGTAATTTCATGCCTTGCAAGTTAACATTGGTAGAGTTCTTCATCACCATTTTTTGGCAGAACTGACCTAAGATCACAAGAAAAAAGTGACAAATTGTGTTTTGGATTTTCTATTTATGTTCAGGATGAAATGAACAGTCCTGAAGGCTGAGTGAGCACTACAGCAGGCATGCTTTCCTTGATGGAGTCTGGTTCAGAGATAGTGCTGATGTTGACCTCTCTTGTGTTGCAACTCCCCAATGTGGGTTAGTGTCAGGTTGAAGAAGAACTCTGAGTTTATTGACTACTTCATAATGGACTCATCCCCGTTTTCTGTCTCTCTGTATCTCTGTCTGTGTTTCAGTATTTTTGTCTTTCTGTCTTTCTCTCTCTGTCTATATCTGTCTCGGTCTTTTTTGGAGTGTATGTCTCTATCGCTCTGAAAGTTTCTTAAACATTTTTCATCCCACAATCCAAAGATGCTGCATTTAATTTTGCAAACCAGCACCTTCTAATGAAAATGTTGTTACTCTTGCCATGTGAGGATCCTCCAGGAACAGGCCCCTGATCTATTTTGGCTCTCGAACCTTAATTTTGACACACATGGCCCATCCCCTAACTTTTTAAGGGAATGAGGGCAACTTGATTGTTGATTCAAGTTAAGAAAACTTGGAATAAAACTGTGAAAAACGTTGTCTCTGCAGATGGTGAATCAATTATCTCTCCAGGTGTTTTAGGGCGTTTAAGTAACGGATAATGTAAATATTAAATATTAAAGACTAAATCGTTAGCCATATATCACTTCTATCCCCTTATTCTATTCTATTCTATTCTACTCTGCTGTCTGCCATTGTCCTCTAAAGCATTGATTGCCTTTAACTACGTCCAGCGCTAATATTGATTATTTTTAGGTTGGTCGATTATTGATTATTTTTACTTTCAAGTTCCTCTATTATGCACTTTTGTACTTATTGAGGCGCATCCACACCATGGTTGTTAGAAAAATATTTTTTTAAAGTTCAGTAATGCATTAAAATGTCTATGATCATCATCATATGTCATTTTTACACTCATTTTTTCACCCATTTTAAGAAACGAATGATTGACAAATGGCATCCAAAAATCCCATTCATTTTCACTATAGGCAGAAAAAAATGGATCCGGATAGAATCCAAAAGCCCCAAAATGACGACAACACATTAGAGGACTATTATAATGCTCCAGTGCTCCAGTGTTTTATGCTCTAGTGTCTCACGCTCTGTTTTTTGAGAGTCAACAACGAACATACCCAAGCTGACCTCAATTGTGGGGGACAGTTGCACAGGCTGACTTGCTCTGTGACATGGAGCCCGGAGCTGCTCCCAGGCTTTCCAATAGCAGCCATGTTTCCCTCTCTGCACTCAAAGAAAAACTATCCATGGTTACACACAGAAACACAGGCACACACACAGACACACACACACACACACACACACACTGCTTATCCAGCAAAACATTAGCCTATATACTGTCTAGTCTAGTCTTGGGGTCCAAATGGAATATTGATCTCCAACGATCTTCTCAATGTATTCCTTATTTCTTTTCTCGAACACACAATGATTTTTTTCCCGCTTCCCCTCTTTTGGCCCTAAAGCCCTAATGGTTTTTGCATGAGTTGGGTTGTAGCTTCCTCCAGGCGTTCACTATAACAAATGATGACATTTCTTTTCGTCGCTGAAGGTGTCTGGGATGCTTCCAGGTGTTAGTAAATACCATCAACTGGTGGATTGTGTGTGTGTGTGTGTGTGTGTGTTTGTGTATTATTAAACACTATGTGTCTCTACCGGCTAAGGTGGCATTTGAGAATACTTTCCTCAACTGTGATGTGGATGGAAATATGTATCCTTTATAGGGCCACTTTTTTATTTCATGTTTGGTTGACCCACGTTAATGCTATGCCAAAGTATAAACCAAGTGCAGTATAGAACAAGGTGTCTTTATATGAAGATTATTTTTTGATTAGATGAAGCCAATGAAGACATATTTCTGTCAGACAACTTTTCAAGGCATCTTGTAATCATTTGAAACTTCATAATGTGTGCATCCCTTAAACATGTTGAAAGTCTCTACCAGGTTTTTAGCTAACCTAAAGGAAATGCCCGACGCCATAACATGCCCATTACCCTGAATGTATTTTCCCAAACAGGGTGCACATGGATGCCAGTTATATCCCATCAAAGTGGGATCTTTTTGAACTAAAACATGATAATATGATGAATCTGTCTGAGATGAGTCTGCCCTACTGTATCTCTCTCTCTCCCTCCCTCTCTCTCTTTCTCTCACTCCCTTCTCTCTCACTGTTCCTCCTCTCAGCCTCTCTAAGAGGTTTAACATGTCAAAGTTCTCTCAGCTCATCCATAATTGATCACCACGACGGGAGCATCTTCGCTGCACTTAGTTAACTAGCTATCTGCAGGTGTTCCCTTAGCAACTAGCCAGAGACTGAAACACGGATGTATATAGACTCCCCAGCCCCAAAAATGTGAACCCAATGTGTCTTGTAAATCTCGGTGTTAGCCCCTTGTCCAGTGGTTGTGTTCTTGGACTAAGTATGTATGTCTGCCTATTATACAGCCCACAATATGGGCTAAAACAATTGAACGTCTTGTAACACTGGCGTTGGCACCTGCTCTCCTGTGGTCATCTCTGTGGATTATTATGTGTAATGTATTATCTCCCTGTTGCACTGTCAAAATGTGGGTAACTATGCAGTTGACTCTTGTTGTTGACAATATCATTTGGGGACTTAGTTAAATATATATATTTCACTATTACTTATTAAACTATTATATTATATTAATATATTATACACTTGAGTGTCTTGAAACAATGATTGGTGAGAGAGTGGACTCCGCTCTGAATGGTATCCTGCAGAAAACCATGCATCTCAAATATACACTGAGCGGACAAAATATTAAGGGCATCTTCCTTCTCTTGAGTTGCACCCCATTCTGCACGATCCATGTCCATGATTGTCAAGAAATGTCTCCTTACCTTCATCTCCATCTCCACTTCATGACTGAAGTGGATTTAATAGGTGATATCAATAAAAAATCACAGCTTTCACCTGGATTCACACCTCATTCACAACCTCATAAAGAGGAGGTTGCCCTGATGATTTGTTCAGTGCATATAATGGGACCAACCTAAAACAACTCATTTCTCAATGTACAGTATACAGTATATTAACTCTGTAATAAACCTGTCCTATACCTTTGTGCCAATAGCCTGAAAGCCATCTACCGATGCTAGTATCCCTCGTTCTCATTATGATACAGTAAATTTGAGATACCAAAGCAAGTTTGGTCTTGATCTGTAATGTGTAATATGACTCCTGGGAAACATTTTGACGTTATGTTAATGGACGTTTGACAGGAATTATCGCAACTGACTGGACTTTGTTCCAGCTGTCGAAGCCCGCTCCTGCTGGTTTTGCCATCTCTATTTCTTTGAAAGGTTGCCTGTGAATCATCACTTTACCTGACCCTGTAATAGATCCAGTAAAATGTAATGCTGGGAGGTTATGCAGTCTGTCAAGGCAGTGATAGAATAGGCTAATCCACCAAAATTCATTTCAGATACTTAACCTTCCAGCAGTTTTAGTCAGCTATTTGTATTCTGTTTAACTCTAGGAAGGTTATGGTGACATAACACTAAGCTAAGTCAGGCTGTTACCAGGCTGAGATAAGAACTTTTACTAACCAACTACCAACTTTTCTTTTAAAAGGCAATTTATTTAATGGTTATAGTGTACCATTATGTGTATTTATATGTTTTGGAACTGAGCTGGCAGTCTTATATATAGTAATTTACAAGTGCAAATAATGAAAAAACTTGTGGTAGAGCAAACCTTACCATAAGGGAACATTTCTATGTGCTAGACAGATTGTGAATTTTCATGTATCTGATTATGATGCAGCTTTCTCTTTGCTCTTCTTTAGCAAAGGAAATGCATACATGCTGCCAAACAATGAGACTTGTCAATCACCTTTCTGCCGGGCTGTATCCTGTGTGTGTGTGTGTGTGTGTGTGTGAGAGAAAGAGAGAGAGCGAGAGTGTCTCCTACTGTTGCCTCATCACCAACAGCAGACCCATCATGTCAGACAGCGGAGTGACACTGATCTCACACACACACACACACACACACACACACACACACACACACACACACACACACACACACACACACAGAGGCCAGGTGGCTTCTCTCTCTGCTGTGACAGGCCCCAGGCCAGACCAGTGACTCCCCAACACCTGCGACCACAGCCAACCGAATCTAGCCCCAACCATGTGCAGCCTCTTGTAGTTGTTAAATACGTTTTCAAGCATTTCTTGTAACATTCAGTCATTGATGTAAACATGGGATAGTGAAGTACTAGTAGTTTTTGTTGTTGTTTTTGCTGTTGTCATGGTTACAACATGGTTTCACAGAGTGGTTCTCAATCATGTACAACAAGGCCCAAGAATATATAGAATTCCATTCCAACCAAACACTACAACAGCTGATTTCACTGATTTGATCACTTTATAACCAGAGAGTGGGGAACTAATCAGTGAAATTAGCTGGTGTGGTGATTGGTTGGAATGAAAACCTGCATCCTCTTCGGCCTTTATTGCAAATATAGTTCAGAACCACTGGCTTAACATGGAAACCTATGATCACCCATAATCAAAAGGTGACAGTGTATTCTTTTGCCTCATACACACATACGTCAACAGCAAATCTAATTTTAGCTCACTTTCTCTCTACTTGTGTATCTGAGTGGACTTGAGCATTATGGACCTTCCCATAGCATGGACCATACGTACAGAGTTAGAGCAACCTCCAAATACAACCTTGAAAACAAGTGATGAATAGTTGGACTTGGGTACTAATTGAATCCCTTGCTGTCTCTTTTTGTGTCTTTTTCCTTCTATCTGTTTCTCTACCTGTCTATCCTCTAACCCTCTCTTTTGCTCTCCTTCTCTTTGTCTGGAAATAACCACGGAGAGACAGAACCACTGAAAAAATGACCTCTTTTCATTCTCTCCCGCCAACTTTCCATTTGCTTCTACTTCACATGCACATGGATATTATAAAGTCATGATCCTCTTTCAATATTCACCCACATAATAGAACTAGTACACCGAGCGTATCTGCGTTGAGGGGGCGAGAGTGTGTTATAGGCAGTGATTATCCTCCTGAAGACGACGCAGCCTAGCCAGGCACTTACAATTATTTATTCATAATGCATCCACTGAAACACAAATGCACTTTATTGTCTCATTCTGCATCTTATTTTACCCATAAACCAGAAAATGGGCTGGGTTTCTAATGAAAGAGCCATGTTAATATCAAGGCAGATAAGGGCTCGTGTGTGCAGATGGGAGCACAATGTGGAAACCCAATCACAAGTTCCTTCAATCACTCAAAACCAGAACAAGGAGAATGGACGCATTTGAATATTTTCCGCTACCTGAAGGTATTAAAACTATACAATTTTAATACCTGTTTAACATGCAGTTGCTTTTTGTGCCTCTCATTTTTTGCAGTTCTGCACAAAAAGCAGGCAGGTAATGCAGGAGTGACTGTGGCAGCTATGGGTATGACATGGTTTTTCAACCAGGCATGTCTGCAGTCTCCCCTCGCTATAATCGCTGCATTAGGACGCACCGAATGGACCACTCTCTTCCAGCAGTCTAACTCTGACTTTCTTCTTTGTTCTGTTGTCTTCTTTCAGCATCAAAATGCGCTTGAGATTTGGGCCAGAAAAAGTACTTTGTACTTTATACTTTTTTACTTTATACTGCATTTTTACTTCGGTCCAGCAGTTCTCTCCATATCAAAAAATTGCGTCACTGTCATACCAATACTTATGAACATGAACAACTCTCAAAACTGGCATTAAGAGAATCAAAACTCTAACGCAATGACCATTAAGAAACCATTAAGTTGCACTATTAAAAATGATATTAAAATATGAGGTGACTTTATGGATTCACAGAGAGTCTTCTTGAGCTTTTACACCAAAATGAGTTTTATTTTATAGAAGTACTTCCTGTGACAAAACATAAATTGTACCCATATCCTCAGAAACTCATTATAGGTACTGACACAGTACCCACTGAATTGGTCTCAGCTTCATTGTAGTTGTGGTTCCATAGAAAGTGTTACTTGTTATTTGCGATTGAAATTTTAGGCTGGCGTCTTGGCCATCCTGTTCTTAGCTTTAGGACAGATTTTAAAGCAAACTCGATTCACAGAAAAAATATCGATGAATTCTGTTTTCAGGTGAATTTTTTGCCTTTCAGTGCAGTGATGAAAAGTATTATATCTTTCACATGGTAGTCTTAATAATGGACCAAATTTAGGAAATAAACTGTAAAAATGTTTTAATGTTCCTCAATTCTAGATTGACTGAAGACTTGAAGTTTTCATAATGACAGTTGCACAAGTGCTTGCTGAACATTGACTTTTGGCACTTGTGCACTGACCACTGAGTGCAAAGATCAAGCTAAATGATAAATGGACTAATAAGCATCTGTGTGTGACTAATATGCAGGCATCTGCACAGACAGCTGTGCAGGGGGCTCGTGGCACTATAAAACATTTTATCATGTCCTGTGATGAACTGGGAACTGGGAGCTGTCCTGTAGATAGTTTTCTGTCTGACAGTGTCCATTTTTAACTTGAGCCCTTGTTTACCATGTTTCTTCCCTTGAGACAGAAGTCTTATAGAAGACCCTGGAAAAAACAAAAAAACAATAAATTAAAAAAAAACAAACCCTCAATGTCCACTCTGGATAAAAATATGAAAACAAAATGTAAATGGTAAAAATGCTCATATACCACTCCAATACCATTAAGTAATTTATTTACTAATACATACTACAGCAGAGTTTTACGAAGTCGGGGTTGAGATTCAGAGATTAATCCTGTCTGTCGTAATCCTGTTTTATCTAGTAGCCACATTAGCTTTCTTAAAACATCAGATTCGATGGCTTGTTTGTTCCTATGTGTCAGGGTCACTTTGAGGAACAACGTGAAGAGGAAATCAGAGGTGATATGAATATTATGAAGGAGGATGGAGAAGGGGGAAGTCATTCCACCCATCCACATTTCTTTATTTTCCACTCCGCCGATCGCATTTGAATATTTTGAAAGGAGTGCCGATGTTTGCCTTATCATGCATTATTCTGAGGCATTACCTTGGCCGTAACACTGCAATAAAGATGGCTGAAAAGTCTCTCTCCCTTTTTCACAGAGATGCACAACAATAATAATATTCAGACACTACCCACCACTGTAAAAGGGGACTTTTGTTTGACTTTATAATTCCTTTTAAGATGTGCATGTCAGTGGTGGAGGTTTGAATCATATTAAGGCTGTGTGCATGTGATGATACATGGGCAACTTTTTGCAAGTGGAGATGAGCAATCTTACCTTCAGCTGGGATGTGAATTGTCAAATCATTGTGGATTTCACAAAATCATTGTGGATAATAGTAAACTATAAGGAAACAAGCTATAATGGAAGATATGGTGCAGGTTGACTATTCCTACTATTGACTATTTTATTCAAGCTTGTATTGAGGGGTCTGAGTCCGTAGGCTCTCCCTATACCACTAACCTCTATGTATCATGTATGGCATTATATTCTGAATGTTGAATAGTTCAAATGAAATAGTTCTTCTCTTACAACTCATGTATCTTAATCATGGAAAGTGTGATGTTTTCAACCCTTGCTATTGCTGCTGTTATGGATACATGAATTTTGAATTGATGCACAGTTGCCCCAATCATGCCAGCAGAGCTTCAATCAGCCTGTCTGCCAGTTCTGATTTCTCGACATAGTTATGTTTTTACTCATGGAATTTATTGGCTGTGGTGACTTACAATAATAGGGACATGTGTCATTTGGTCAACTGGAAGGTATATCTATGAAGTATTAAATTAATTGATTGCAGAACTAATTCTCTCTATCATTCTTGCACACACACACAGAGACACACGCAGAGCATGTTAGCCAAGGTGTCACATTATTCCCTTATCTTCTACTTCTTTCATTAGGTGAACAGTGCCCTCAACATGTGCTTTTGCCAAAATGATAAATGAAAACATTCCTCCTTACAGGGCACTGCCAAAGCAACACTGGGAAACAAGACAAGGCTGGATTGTAGCGTTGCATTGCTTTATGTTTTAAACACCTTGAGAGCACAGACACTCAAAGCAGGATGCACAAGCTAATATTGGCCCGTCACAAAATGTTTGGGCTCTCAAAAACGTTCCAAAGAGATACAATATACATACAGTATATGCACATTTGAAAGGTTTTTGGGAGTTGCTGCTATCACAGCTTTAATATAGAAATATATAACATACTCTCTCTCTTTCATATATACATATCTTTTTTGGGGGGAATAACAGCAACTTTCAGAAAAGGGACTCTTAACAGATTTTCTCTTTGTGGACCAGCATTCCTGTCCCATAAAAGCTTGTTTTGAAGCACTGTAGACTTACTCTGTTATACACTCATAAAACCATCTCTAATTGTCTGCTGTGATACAGCCTAACCAGGAAGTATTTTGAGATGTGTTTTGGAATCTGAATTCTATAAGCATATTGGTGATATGAGATGTAAGAAGTTCTCGTTTTTTTTGTTACATTTTTGACAAAACATTCAATTCAACATTCAACTTCTTCTCTTCTGTTTTTTTGCCATTTGCCCTCCATGTCAAAAAGTTTGAAATGATCTGAGAAACAATCATATTGTTAAGGGAAATATAGTTAAGGGAAATGAGAGGGTCTCCTGGCCTGCTGAATTCTGATGGAGATTTGTGGCTCGGAGGCTTTACACCTTTCCAATACACCTTCCCAGTCAAAAATAAAAAAACTGCTTGTGTGACATTAGTCTTTGAACAAGCACAGTGCCCTGAAACCATGAATAGAAATACATTTCCCTGACCCTGAGCCCTATAGCCCACGGCCATTACTGTCACACACACCCACGAAGGGTCAACATTTCAAACCCCCAAATAAAACCTTTTCTACCTTTCAGAGAGGTAGGTGGGTGGGGGGCATGAAGAGAGAAACAGAGAAAGACAGAAAGAGATAGAGCTAGAGACAGAGACAGCAGGAGAGAGAGAGAACCACTCCAGTGTCCAGTGGGCTATTGTTTGTCTTCTAGAAGATGGCTGAAGCCTTGGTGCTTTTTGTCTAACCTCTGGACCTATTTTTCTCCCTTCTCTCTCTTTTGCTCCCTCTCTCCATCTTTCTCCCTCTCTCTCTGTCTCTCAATCGCTCTCCCTCGTTCACCTCATTGCTCTCCCTCTGTCTGTCTCCCTCTCCCTCTCTCTCTCGCTGCCCACTTTTCCTTCCCAGGGCTAAGGATTCCTGTGGCCCCTCTGAGAGAAGTGTGTGAAAATGCACAATACAGGTCCCCCGGCGCGCCCACCCCCGGCACAGAGTGTGAGAAGAGGGCCCTGCATTTGATGCCTGACTGACCAAATCTTCTGCCAGATAGCCGGGCCTTTCTATTCCCCACGGCGCGGCGAGAGCGTGGCCAGAAGTGGTGCGGATGGA
>OOFE01015501.1:2420-19933 GCA_900323365.1 Monocentris japonica | reverse complement strand
GTGTGTGTAGAGAGAAGCCTCCTGGCTGGGCTCGGGTCAGTAACACTGGTGTATTAACAGGTCTATGAACTCTCTGTTCTGCCAGCTTGGCTCCAGACACATACCTGTGGCCACAGAGGCTCCAGAGATAAACTGTGTTATGTCTGTCCAGCTGTGCTTTTCCCTTCTTTTCTGTTTGTGAAGATGATTCATTTTTTAGTCCCAATTGAATCCTGGTCAACAATGACCTGACAGGAAGCTTAATATATAAGCAGTATGACTGACAGAGTTGATGTAATTGAGGTTTACAATAGATGACTGTTTTCTATCTACCTTTGCTTTCACAGCCCCTCCTCTCGGCTTAAACCAATACAGCATTTTGAGCCAGCTGAGATTAAACCAATCCTTCTCTGGAGTGGCACTTACTATGTATTCATGCCTATTATTCCATTCTGTCAAAATAATTAAATCTATATGGAGTGCATATGAAATGCACACAATCTCTGTTTGTGTCTGAGCTACTTCCCACTCAGTAGGGAATTCAGTAGGGACTCTATTTACGATTTCAATTCATACTCAAGGCATGCAGCCAGAGATACCATTTCTTTCTTTCTTTTCCTCCTGCTCATCAGTATGGCCCACATACTGTACAGCGGATGAATGAGTTCTTCATCACAGTGTGATTTGCGAACTGCTTGGTGGGGAGCGTGTGTACTTCAAAATGGTGAAAGTGGACATTGCATGTGTCTCCTAGACTGGCCAGTTAGTGTGAGGTGGACAAGGACATTGAATGTATCTGTGAATGTACCTCCACCTAAAACCAAGTGCACTACTGTGTGGGTACAGTCAGAGAAGGAATCCATAAGTGAATAGATTTTGTCATTTTGTAATTTCAGCCTTTGTGACAGGTCTTTACCACTCTCTACCTAGACCTCAACATGCAACAAGGAACATGGTGGAACCTTAGAAGACCACGAAAATATCTGGTGCATGCTTGCTCAAACTATTTCAAGGCAAACTGCCATGAAAGAGTTTGGGTTGACAGCTGTCTGTAGAATCTATCCTGGCCCAATCTTACCCGGGGGGCCCGCTGTGCATGTGCGTGCCGCACGCTGCATAGTAGTATATTTTGAGGGTCATCCCAGTAAGACTTCTCCCTGGGCGAGTATGTGTGGCGAGTGCACTGACAGTCACCCCTGGGTGTGGATCTGTGTGTGTGTAGTGTGCACCGAAGATTCCTTGTGGCAGATGAGCTCTCTCTGGTCCCCTCGGGCTGTTAGAATAAACACAGCAGTGGATAAGAAAAGCCCCTATCCTGTTGGTGCAAGCAGTCAGACCACAGTAAAACAGTAATGATGATATACTGCCTTGTCTCAAAGGCAGGAGATGATGAAGGGAATGCCGGGTGGTGGGAATTTCAGAATTTTGTGTTCCTGCAGAGCTTGCAACAGGGTGCACTGCTGGCATTGAGGAATTATAGGTATAGAGGATGACAGGATGATGCACTCCGGCACTCTAATACTATTGATTGATTGCGTACAGGAAACAGATAGATATAGATACTTGGGTTGTGACAATAGAGGCAAAATTCACCTTGAAAGAGGATGAGAATTAGAGCTGAGATCTGTTGGAGTGCTGAGGCCACAGGAGGGGGAGGCTGGGAGGAAAGGGGAGGGCAGCAAGACAAGGGTCCAGATGTGAGGCGGCCTTGCTGGCTGCCTGTTTACATTTCTCAGCCAACGGGAGCGTATTTTTAACCTCTGCCTGCTTTTGTTCTCTCTGCAGGTGCTGGGGAGTCTGGGAAGAGCACCATTGTGAAGCAGATGAAGTAAGTGACTTCCCAATTGTTTTACTGTTCCTCCGATCATTTCAACAAGACTTTGCCAACACAATTACCTGTATACTGAATAATGTAAGCCAAGTTTGTAGGTATCAAAATCATCCTTTGAAAGACTATGGGGGCAAAGTATAATTTGTGACAGCTGCTCCTTGGAAAGAGTAATGATTAGTGAAATTCAAGACCCCAAAACACCTCCTCATTACAGTGTTACAATGAGGTCTCCCACGACCTTACCAAATACAGTATATGTGTACTGGAAGTTAATCTGGTTTTGAAAATAAACCACATTCCATCCATTTCGGTGCTGGCCATGTAGTATCCAAATTTAAGGAATGCAGGTGCCAGATGAAGGCTGCCAGTTTCCCATCAGTGACTTTTATGAGAGGATGTCCTTACACACACACACACACACACACACACACACACACACACACACACACACACAGAGGCCAGCTGTCTCATCCTCCACACTGTAGCTGATATTGTATGGAGGAGTGTTCCTCCAAATAAATCGTCTTGCTAGCTGATACTGTGTGTATTCTATACCGTTTGGCCCAGTTAGATTGGCGCTGCTTGGCTCAGGGCCAACGGGCTGGAAACAGGCCATTCTTATCCAGATAGCACTGTCAATGTTTATCTAGATGTCCATTGGCTTTATGGAGGAGACAAAGAATTGTGATCAGATAGATTGGGGCAGGGGGTTACTGCATAGAATACAGATGACAAAATAGTAAATATATTGTGACCCAATCAACACAAACCATAGATTCACAATGGCAATCTGGATGTGGTACAGCTAATTTACTCACAATGCTACAAGCCTCTTCTTTTGACTGTTTGCATTATAAAGTCACTAATTCTTTTCTTCTAATTCAAGAATCTAAGGAATTGTTACGGAAGGGAAGTTTATGGGTTTTAACAAGTGATTTAAAAACTGAATTGATTTCTGCTCAGGCAGATTATTCCACAGTATGAGGGCCCTATGAAGAAATGCTTGGTCCCCTTGTTTCCATTCTGTTCTGAACATTGAACAGACTTTTATGAACAATGTTTCTCATGTGGTTGCATCTTAATTCTAAGATGGGAAAGCAAAATATTTCCCATAGTATCAGAGATGCTATGTGTTGGATTTTCTTACTAGTAATGCTGGCAAAGAATATAATTATGCTAGCAAAAAAAATGTGATATTTGCAATTAGAAATTGCAATACCAATGATGTGATTTCATTTAATCCAGTTTTGGAGTTGATACGGCTGATTCCATGTGGAAAATCTGGTTCCTGCTGGTAGATACTAGACTTGTTTGTTTCAAACACAACAGTTGTGAAATATTTAGATGGATAAGAAGCAGCTCACAGAAGCTATAACATGTTGCAGCTGTGTTACCAATTCCTTTGACAATGACATATTTAAGGAAGCCCTACAGAACTTACCATTTAAACAAATGAATCTGCATAGAGACAGGGGATTCAGCTGTGAAAGCAGAGGTATTTAGAGCATGGTGCATCGCAACTAAACATTGATTTTGTGGTTTTGTTGGTATTTGTATCTTCGCGGTGTCGTAGCATACTTGACTGTTAGTGAAGAATATTGACTGCAAAATACAAAGAATTAGGCATATATGAATCTGGAAGATAGCATTACTAGACTTGCTAAATGTCCTAAATAACTAAATCCTTATTTTTCAGGTATGTTTGTGTCAGTACTAATCACAGGATCACAGGACCGCTGTAATTTTGTTGTGCATCTGAGTGGGGTACAAAAATTGACTCTAATTCACCCCTCTAGCCAGTCCACATAGTCAGTCTGATGTTAGGTTTGGAGTAAATCATTTTATTTGAATAGCACTTTTCTAAAACCAAATTTACAAAAACAAACAAAAACCTTTTATTTAATGATTAAATGTGTGAAAACACTTTGTGGACTTTCAGTCCTTCTTGGCTGCCCCTGTTTCACAGTGGGCTCACTTGCATTTCAATGAAGTCCCATTCAGCACAGCACACAACAAATCAGCATCCTGATTGTGGATCTGTCCTCCGGGCTTTGACAGGCCAAGGGAGATGGTTCTGTTCGGTTTGCAGTCCGGCAGCTCCTGTCTCAGCCTTATGCCTTTTTAAACACATGCCTCTTCTCCGTTGCCTCATTCCAGACTGTAGTAAATATTTATACCATCTTTGATGAAACTGATGGACATGCCCATCAAATACTTTACCATAGATCAGTTTTATTATAACAAATAATGGACAACGGGGACATGGCTTTCCTCGTGGAAAATGTTATTGGGCAAGATAATCTATGTGTATTATGATTGCTTTGGTAATTGTTTCCAATCATCAAACAAATATCAGATGTGGACAATAATTATCTTGCTTTTTCCATCATTTCATGTAGCAATAACAGCAATGTTTCGATTTCAGCATGAATTACACATTGGGCCTTTTTCTCTTGCTTTCTTCCACCCTCTCTCCCTCCATGCTTCCTCTGTTCCCAGGATTATCCATGAGGATGGATACTCAGAAGACGAGTGTAGGCAGTACAGAGCTGTGGTCTTCAGCAACACAATCCAGTCCATTATGGCCATCATCAAAGCCATGGCCAACCTCAAGATCGACTACGATGACTCTGCTAGAGCGGTAGGTCTCTGACTACAAACACAAGCACATCTTGACATTGCATATTGATCCCACTTGATTTGAAACATGTAGTTAAACAAGAAAAAGTAGAAGGTACCAACTAACACTCAGGGACACCTGCTAAAGCATACTATAATATAGTCACACTCTTTTCCATGACACACTCTCATCGCATTGCCACCAAAGACGTCTCCACTCTCCATCCATGTTAACCACTCACATCTAGCCTTGTAGCCTTGAGGAGGTGAGGCTATGGACATCATGCTGCTCGAGTATTTCTCTCTTGAGTGCAATGTGACAGCTCCTACAAGGCAAGCTACTCTGGGTAGCAGATGCTTAAAAGTGTGTGCGCTGGTAGAGAGACCAGTGCAGAGCTGCCCTCCCACTGGGAACCACCCAGGGAGATAATAACATCACAGAAATAAAATTCAGCGATCACTCATAGGAAGAGAGAATAAAACTTCTTCCGCTGTCTGGCGCAGTCATCTCACGAATGTCATGTATGCATTCTCTCTTCACAGATCGTTTGAATGATAATTTTTCAGAGTAATAGAGGATGAAGCGATCTGTCAACTCCTACATTGAAGTCAATTTGAATAAAGTCAATTTTATTTGATCACATTCGGAAAAAGAGATTCTCGATTCAGCATGAGACCATAGATGTGCAGAAATACAGATTCAGTTGACATCATTTCTTGTTTTTAATCTAGAGCTGTGCTTTTTTAAACGGCGGGAGAGTTTGGTGTATCTGAACCTCAGACAAGTGATCTACCAAATTGGCATAAGGAATTACTGGAATTCCTATGGTTGATAAATGCACCTAAAAGCAAATAAGCAAATAAATCTACAAATATGAGTGTACAATGCATATCTGAATATTTGTTTTATATTTTTAATTGTGTTTCTCACAATTTCAGTACGTTTCTCTATTTTTAACTGTATTCCTGCTAGGTTGGATAAACAAGGTTTTATGTGGGAAGACAGCTTTTTGACTGCCTGGTATGTGGAAGAATTTGTTTAGTTGAGGTAGCGAGCTCTGCATGACAGATTCTGCAAGACACATTACAAGTCTGGCAGTGTGTCATGAATTCATTTACAATTTGAGCTACATCTTCCCCCAGTTGAGAGAGGGTTGAGTATCCTGGCCCATCACAGATTTCAATCAAATAGGCACACAGCAATCAACATTCAGCAATGTTGCAGAAGTAATCATGTGACTGAGCTGCTGTGTGTGTCTGTATGTGTTAGCAAGTCAGTCATCTTTATTTACTTATATGAGGAATGTGCAGCATTTGTTGTTGCCTAAACATGGCAAGCTAATGTAATGAGTGAAGAAAGACTCAGTATAATGTCAGTTCCACTGGTGAAGGCTGTCCCTTCAAGCCCTTGTTTATATAAGGCACTCATAAACAGACCTCCCCTCCATGCACACACACAGTTTTGCCACATTACCTCACTTTTTCACCAATCTTAGGTCAGACCAAAAGACTGTTCAAATCATTCCTGGCAAGGGCAGTTCATCTTAAACCAGTGGTTCTCAACCATGTGCCATCGAGGCCCAAGAATATGCAGGTTTTCGTTCCAACCAGACACCACACCAGCTGACACGACTGGCTGGAGTGAAAACCTGCATAGAGAGGCCAAACACATGGAGGAGATCGTTGTTTACCAAGTCACCTGGCAACAACCGCTACAACTAGTGGAGTTGCAGTGTAAGCTCCTGTCAGCCATTTTTCCTGTTTTTGTTGTTGTTGTTGTTGTTGTTAAAAATGACTTCTCTTTGGGTTCATCCTCGTTTTGAGCTAAACTTCCATTTTAGATCCTGTTGCCAGGATCGCTCTGATTTCATGTTGAGTCTTGGACCACTTCACAGTACACGAGTCCAAACATGACTCCAACTGGTCTGGAGTCATCGAGGAGGGCTAAAGTTTCAAATCTTAACTGTCATACTATAGGATGATCTGCACCGACCATTGGTTCTGAGTGCCCCAGATCTGCCCCAACTGTCGGAATGGTTGAGTCAGACTTATAATTGGTGTAAAAATCATGTAGTCTGACTTTGCCTTGAGGAGATCACACCGCACACTACAGAACATGACAGATTTTGCTTTCCAGCAACATGCTGAGAGGATTATGAATGTTGTTCCAAGAAGAGCTTGGTTTGAATTTCACACAGCCGATAGCTGGTACATTATTATGCTGTTGCAATTTTATAAAAAATTTAGTACATATCTTTCAGTGCCTTGGTGATACTTAAAAAAAAAAGATGGGAATATGGGAGTCTGCAGGGGCCTCTTTTTCCAAACCACTTTGTTAAATGTTGTAAAATATTCCATCTTTTGAAGAGACTATAAATAAATAGAATAGATTGTGAATCCCCCCCCCTGCCCCTCTACTCCCATCTCTGTCAAATTGCTTATCTGGCTGTCTTTCTGCTCAGCTCTTATCTCTAGACGGGTTTGACCAAACCTATGGGTGTGCAAACCTCCACTTCCTCTTGGTATTATACCAGCTCTTTCACTCAGCTCACCAAGTGTGCTGCTCTGTAGGGGTCCTACATTTCTATATCCCCACAGCCAAGCTCTGCTTTGGCAGATACAGCTGTCAGATTATAGAGAAGTTGCTGCATCAGTTGACCTCTTACCCAAGGCGAAGCTCCAGGGCCAAAGATATGGATGTTCTTCAATTCTAAATGGAATAGACTGCCACTGCACATGGATATCATGGCATACTATATTCTTTGCCTCCTCTTACCAAGATTTCCTTTCCTTTGTGTTTTATCACAGGCTTTAATTACTACCACGTGGTACTCAGTAAAGTACTGGTGACTTCCTGTGCCTTGAGAGTACCTGGCACTGAGGATTGTTTTGATCCTGCTCATATCCCTCCCGTCCCTCTCTTCCTCCCTCCTTTGCTTCAAGATTCTCCAGTCATTAACTGATACCTTGATGGAGGGCCAGATATAGGTTAAGCAACGCACACTCAACTCTTGCTAGCCAACATCAAAGGTTTATCTAAGGCCTTGTCTAGTGTCAAGACACAAAGGGTCGGGGGGTGTGTGGGTGGTATGATGAAGCTGATGGGAGCTGTGGAGGACGTCCTTCTCATGCTCCTTGAGCGTGCAGTTGAAACTCCACATTTGCATTTGTTTACACATAAATCCACACCACCGCTACCAGCACTGTTGCTCTCATGCTTTCTCTTCCCCGTCTCTCCCTCCTCCTCCTCCTCCCCTCTTGGGCTCCTGAATCTGCCTACATGTAATTAATCCTGTCCTCATAGACTGAGGTGAGAGGAGAAAATAGTTCTTCCCCTGCGTGGCTACCTGTTCCTACACTGACTAACGAGCTCCTGTTCAACTGGCAAGGCCACAGCTCAAACGCTCAAGCATGCAGGGCATCTCAAGGGTGTGTGTGAGGGTAACAGCCCCCCTTAAATGTGTAGGGTGGCTTCATGGTTAAAGACACTGTCCCATAATCAGAGTTTCCCAGGTTTGTCCGATCAGTGTGTCCATCAACAACCATCTGTACTGTCAAAGACACTGGACTCCTACCTGCTCACTCATTGCAAATTGCTCCAGATAAGAACATCAGCTAAATGCCGTAAGTGTAAATGTGAGTGGATAAGGACAATTATGGTAGTGTCCCAACTGAGCCAGAGTCTGGAAAAAAACTCTTACTATTCTTACTATTTCTCACTCTTGGCCCACTTCCACTGGTCCATTGTCCTGTGCTTTTTCAGACCAGTCAGATTGGACACCACATCAGAGTTAGTTGGGGAACTGTTAACTCAGAGTTGTGTGGAATGGACATGGCGGTACTTTGAAGTAGATGATGCAAAAAGAAAATTGCTGCTTCCTTCGGCATGGAAGCAACCGTTTCCTTGGCTTCACAAGGAAGAATCTATCCCCTACTGTACCATTTGTCAACAATTTCCAAGTAAAGCAGATTGAGGTAGCTAATTTTTAAAAGCACCGACAATTACCACAAGCACACACTCGATGCCCACGACAACAGCGAGCTGCACCTAGCCTGAATGTTGGCAAAGCAGCTAGCTGACAACCCCTCATCACGTCTGTGTTGGCAAGACAGATGTATGGAGACTTCCCAGCCCTCTCCACTCTGGGTCTTGTTTTGTTTTTCCTTGTTACTGCTTGTTACATTTGCAGAAAAGCTTCTATCACAGTTAGTTATGGGGACTCATCTATGATATACTGTACTTGTAACTGCAACAAGGGCCAATTCATACTCATTTACAGTTGATTTTAATAATGGTTAAAATCATACACTTAAAATTGAGTCACAATCAATCAATTATTTACTTTGTGTTGTTTATTTTTCAGTCATTTGATCATCATGCATTTTCTAGTAATAAGTTACTTAAATCTATGAACTCTGATCTACTGGCCTGACTGGGCAAGTGGAAAAAAAATCTTGATGTTGAACCCTGCAATGGCACACTAATGATCAGCCTCGCCAAGTAAAGCAAAATAATGAAGGTGTAAGATGGATTTAATTTCTTAGCTCAGTTTTTCAGACACCTATCTAATGGTGTGTATGTGTGTGTGTGTGTGTGTGTGTGTGTGTGTCTTTCCCTGTCAGGATGATGCCCGCCAGCTGTTTGCCCTGTCAGCAGCAGCAGAGGAGCAGGGTGTCATGCCAGAGGACCTGTCCAACGTCATCCAACGACTGTGGGCCGACGGCGGTGTCCAAGGCTGCTTCACAAGGGCCCGCGAGTACCAGCTCAACGACTCGGCAGCCTAGTGAGTGGCTTGTCTAATCTACATTACATTACAGTCATTTAGCAGACGCTTTTATCCAAAGTGACTTACAATAAGTGCATTCAACATAGGTAAGCATGAGAACTACTAGTCACTCTAATATATACTGTTAAAGAAGGTGACACTGCGGGGGGGCTAATGGACATGCTTAACCATGCCTGTTTATCTGAAAAACATCCTGGATTGTGCACCAATTTTGCTACATGACTTACGTGTCTAGTGCTACACTGAGCACTAGACACACCCCTAGACCAATGACATTATGTCAGGCTAATTTAAAAAGGGGGCATGGCCAGCCAGGGCAGAAGACAAAGATTAAAAACATAAGCTAGCTATCTTAGCTGGACTAGCCTAGCAATAGTTGTCAAGGAGACCTAGACAACCAGGCGCCTTGCTCTGCGCCTGGTTGTGACAAAAAGTGACAGTGGCTGTGCAATATTTGCACATGCACCACCAGTCACTGTCACCCCATGCCTCTTCAACCCCCTCGTCCGTTCCAGCATCGTCTTCCCCTGGGATGACTGTTGATTTGTGATAGCAGCACGTTCTTGTCTCCTTTACAAAATCTCCTCAGCAAGGTATTCTGGTTCATAAAGTAGGGCTGAAGTGTGGATTCCAATAAAATGTGTCATCCATTACGTTTTCAACAGTGGCATTCCTCTATGCAGCCACTGTTACCTCAGCTTTTGGAGATAAGCAGAGTTTAATAGTTAACTGGCTAATATGCTAGCCTTCAACAACAATTTTGTGTGTTTTTGAGCATTCCTATAGCAAAACAGCCCCCAGAGAGAGGTGTGGAGCCAACAGAGAGTCATCAACAGCTGTAGCGTTCAAACTTACAGAATTGGTGCTCAGGACCGCTCATGGAAACATACAAAATGAACTCTATGCCTTAATGTTAATGCTTTTCTGAAAGCAGTTTTTACTTGATGTTCTCTGTAGTTGTTTGGCTGTGCATTACAGATTCAGTCTCTGCAACATTAATTTTGATAATGATTCATTAATTGTTGATGAAAAAAAATCTGCCCAAAATGTTGCATTTTACCTCAATTTCCATTTCTTGCCCCACTTTTCGTTCTCAAATAACCACCTCTTCATTTTGCTACAACCTAGGTGCACAGTTTGCAGTTGATGCTCCTTATTAGCGATTCACTATATTAACAGTTCATATTGAGATGCTTAGAAAAACATTCTGATGTTTTGACATTTGGCTAATCACAGCAAAACCAATAAAGTGGAAAGGGAGCCTTTTGCAAATAAGAACAAATGTCATCGTGTATGCATGGAGGTTCATCAACCCCATGTTATTTTCTCTTACAAACTCTTCTGAAAAACATTTAAGCAAAATTTAGGAAAATGACTGTTTTGCAGGCCCAATGAAACTGTGGTGGCTGTTTGAATTCCCCTCATCACCCATCAATATTTTAAGGGGATTAAGAGATCAAGCCAGTGGGTGCTGTGTGTATTATTGTAACGTTGAGAAACCAATTGCTTTTGAAATAGGGGTGAGGTTGGCTCTGAACTTCCGAGGGATTTTCCCATGCCTAATTTCCTTTGAATCAATTTTTGATGAGAGGAGTCGTTCATGAGATCGTAAATTGCATCAATCCAATTTGATGAGCATAAACGGAAGCATCCTGTTTAGGGCAACATGCTGCATGATAGGTTAGAGAGAATCGCTTTTATTAAAGAATTTATGTTTTGTAGCTTAGTTGATATGCACAAATATTAGTGGTATGGATATTAACATGAGCAATATTGGGATGAAAATACATGTCAAAATATATCAGCTCAGACTCTTTGACTGTGAAGAACTGAGAACCGTATACAACTTAGCTGTGTCTCCTCTGACCCCTGTCCTTAAAGTCCAAATATAGACACCTGTTTAGCAGCTGTTGAGTGCTCTTGACCTCCTTGGGGAAGGTGTAAACTGCATTTCAACAGATAATTGGAACGGCATCACCCCATTCATGAGAGACAAATGAAAAATGCAGCGCCTCACTGTTCTTTTCATATCAGTTAGAGTGAGGAGACAGACCAGTCCCATGTTGTACAAGTGATTAAAACTACACATTTAAGGACTTCAATACCCAGAAACATGGCGTCAGTAACCTGCACACAACAGCAGTTATGTGCTGGTCTGTGATCGCTTTATACCAAAGGATACCAAAGGACAGAGGCAACAGATCTAGCGTTGTATTTGTATTTTGCTCTTAGATTTCCCTCCAATGATCATACCTGACACCAGAACTTAATTTGGACAAATAGGGAATCTCAGTTAGGGGGGACACGACGCTCTTCACTGTTCTAGACACATTTTATAATTTAAACTGAGAAGATAAGTGTATTTAAAGTCGACTTTATGCATCAAGTCAGCGAACGTTGACAAACGCATTGCACTAAAAATTCATTTACAGAAAACAATGTCATCAATATCATATTAGTAAATTGCAATGCATATCAATATGGAATCCCCCCCCCTCTTAAAGATCTATTTGGTTGCTCCTGTGCTTTGGTTTATATAAGAATTTCATCTCAAGGCAGGATGTGTGAGCAGTCACTGTAAAACCACAATGTCCTCCACCCTGCCATCAGAGCTCAGCTTTTAATAAACACACAGAGTTGTACAGTTGCTGCCATAATATCTGCCTGTCTGTCTGTGTGTTGATCTGTCTCTCGATCTCTAGTTCTCTCTTTCGCCATAACACCTCTCTTCTTTGCTTTACTAGTCACTGAGGTGTTCTCGAGGTGTTCTCTCACATTGTTGATTGTAGGCCATCATACTGCTTTTCTCTGCATCATGACACTGGTGGTGAAGTTCCCCACAGACATACTTACTGTTCTGTTCAACTGGTAGCTTCATGTCATGTTGCTAATATGTGACCACACAGTGAAACCTCAGCCCCCTCGACACACTTCTTCATTACCTCTGCTCTCATCTGATCCATTTGTGTGCCGCGTTGTTACAATGTAATGGTGTAATGACAGTGAGAAAATGAGGTAATTGTCAGAGGCTGCTGGTATAAGGTGAGAGTTTGCTATGACTCTGACCCTCTGGGATGTATTGCCACTCTAAAATGGAAATCCCGGGAAACAGAGAGTCCACCAGCCACCAACCCCCTACAAGCTGCAGCAGAATGGGCTGCATTTGTTTCAGTCTCTTGAACACACCAGGCCTCAGTGATACTGTGAGGCCTCCAGAATGAGCTATAAACTCTCGAACAGGGTAACGTCTCACAAATGATTGCTTTGCAGTCAAGGCAATATTTAACCACCAGTGGGAGTGATATTGGTCCCATTTTGTATTAGCCAGGATAATCATAACTTTTTAATCCCCTCTCCGCCGCTCTTATTAAACCAGCGCTATGCTGGAAGCATATTGCTGAGATGGCCTCACAGTGAGGAGCTGGGGGAGAGAACAATTCACAGTGTTTCATCATGGCTGTCCACACTCCAGATCGCTTAGAGAGAGACAGTTACTGTAAGGAAGGACTGTATGAGTCTGGCTAGACCATGATGTGAGATAAAGAGATAGAGATGGCACAGTAACAGGGACCTATCTCCTCTCACTGCAGTGATAGAAAAACATTTGTGCTGTACACTCTAAAAAAGATGATTGGATGCAGCTATTATGACTTGAAAACACATTTTCCAGGTGCCTCTGTATAGAATCAAATAGTCCTTCGTTGCACAGTAGCAGTTCCATGTACAGACTATAGTCCATGTACTATAGGTGAATGAATCTACTGCAGGTTCTCAGTGGTTCTTTCTCCAACAGTCTAAAATATTCATGGTGTGGTGATGAAGTGGTCTAAGCGTCTGCAGGATTCAATTAATCTTCAAGGCTTCCAAACCAAAAGGCTAAACGATGATACAACATCTGATTTGTGGACTACAAAAGCAGCCTAAACCTCTGAGGTGTGGGATTATGCTTCTACTGTCAGACACGTGGCGTGATGCAGTAGCGAGGCGAAGGCGGTAATATCTACACCCAGGCTGTGGCTTGCATGGGATTACATCCAGCAATCAATACTTTATTATACAACACAGTCTTTTTCTGCAATTGAACACTGTGTTGGAAGATTGACAGAAAATCCTTTGGCCTCTGGCCTTCTGTGCCCTTCCCAGGTTCTTCCATGGTGATATCATGATTATAAAAGATATTGGTGTAGTATATGGTCCTTTTACCAGGTTAGTAGGCTGATATGAAAAGGCAGATTGCTGCACTGTTCATTGTGCTTACACACACACACAGAGCTGTCAGTTATCCTTGTAGGCATGATCAGGAAGTGTCCTCTAATTGTGCCACAGGCTGCTGCTTCTAAATGGATTAAAAGGAAAATCAATGGGAAGACCGTGTTGTCGAACAAAGCTGAATTTCTATGAATGTAAGGCCTCAAAACCATTCAGTTACCCCCAGCCAGCTGGGAGAGGGAACATGGGAGGAATCTGCCAGTAATCATTTACAATTGAATTGGGCCCTGTGCCCTGGCTGTCCTCACTGTTTGGACTAACACAATTGTTGTCTCTCTAAAGACAACAGATAAGATGGTTTCCTCTGAAGCCACTGTCATCTGTGTGTGTGTGTGTGTGTGTAAATAGGCTAAAAGCTAAGAGTGTCTCTTGGTAGCGTTGAGTGTCAACAGCTTTGAGTTTACAGCATGATTTTGTGATTTTATGTTGTGATGCTAGAGTAAGAAGATTTAATCAGGGATGCCACATCATGTTGATGAATGATGAATCAACTTTATTTGGCACTAACACACATACATGCAGTGAATTTGTTTCTTTGTGTACCTCTGACTAGATATATACACATCACCCCACACACATGCACTTTTCCAGGTCAGAGGACAGTGCAGGCATCAGCTATTGGACAGTGCGCCTGGAGCAGTTGGGGGTTAAGTGCCTTGCTCAAGGGCACTTTGGCAGTGTTGGTGGGCACTGGAGCTGTGGCACCAGTCATTTTTCAATCACCAGCTCACAGCTGGAATGCACCCTCCTGGTGGTGCCGGGGATCAAGCCAGTGACCCTCTGATGATGGGTTGGTCTCTCTAACCACTAGGCCAACCTGCCGCCCCAGGAAAGGGTGCCAAGAATGGCTTGCCTATTTTCACTGATCATATGTTACAACATATGGTTCAGAGGAGGCTTGGAGTATCACAGTCACACTAAATTTGTAAAGAATATAGACTCTTGTTGTGTTAGGACAGGCCCATGCCACGCCAGTATAACACTTTTATGTTGGTATATATTTAATGTGTGTGTGTGTGTCCTATCAGTTATCTAAATGATCTGGAGAGGATAGCCAAGGCAGACTACATCCCCACACAGCAAGACGTGCTGCGGACTCGGGTCAAGACCACCGGCATTGTGGAAACACATTTCACCTTCAAGGACCTACACTTCAAGTAAGATATCGCTTTTAATCGGAGTGTGTGCTTGTGTGTGTAATGCATTTCCATTTCTACTGTAAGTGTGTGTGTGTGTGTGTGTGTGTGTGTGTGTGTGTGTGTGTGTGTGTGTGTGTGTGTGTGTGTGTGTGTGTGTGTGCAAGGTTTCCTCTTTGTAAATCAGAAGCCCCTCTTTCACATAGTCAACTTCAGACAGAAACAATAGTTTTATGTCACTGATTTGTGGAGCTGTTGTGGAGTTGCTATCTTGTTTCAACAATTAAGCTCAGGATGTCTGCACCCCACAGCTGGTCCCACTCAATACTGGTTCATTGTGAACCCCATACTTGCCCAGGCACACAAAACATTCACTATGCAAAAAATAGTTGTAAAATGTAAAAATGGAGACACTCATCACAGCTGTTAACAGCTTTGAAGCCATCACCAGTGATTGCACTGGAGAGCCAACCATGAATACTGTTACTAATCACAAACAAGGATACGTGGGAGATTTTAGTGATAGAGTAGTGAACGCAGTAGAAGGCCACGTGTCCCCAGTGATGACGGCTTGTCTCTAAAATGTATTAGAAATATGCAGGTGATGCATTGACCTTCGTTGCCCATTCCCCCGAGCAACTTGCACCGATTGCGTGTTCCTGTGAATATCCAGATACATTTCTTAGCATTTGTCTTGTCTTTTACAATGGAAGTACCCATTTGTCAGTGTGTATGTGTGCTAGTATTTTGCAGTGTAGGCGTGCATGATAGAGGCATTAGTCACTACTAAGACATTGGACACAGAAGAGGTAATTGCTTGTAAAATATCAAAGATCAAAAAATGCTTCCAGACAGTATTTACTTTCATTACTTTTTCAGTGGTGGAAATCAAAAGCTGTGTGCGCTTGCTTGTATATCTGTCGTTCATGTGTGTGTGATATTTATGTCTGTGTGCATGTGTTAAGATATTTGCGTGGATGTATTTGTTGTGTTTGTTTCTTTGTCAAGGGAATAAAGAAAACACAAATCCAACCAGCATATGTTCACCTACAGCAATCATCAATGTACTGCAGTGATATATGTAGCTTGCAGTAAGGGATGTTGAGTGCTGTTGAGGTAAACACTCACTCTTTACTTGTTTCTATAGTATGTCACTGCTATAATGAGCTCTGCTTACACAGCCAGGTTTGATGGACTGCCAACTTTTGGCAGTCCATCAGAGTCAAACTTGAGCCCTAATGAACCAAACTCTGAATGAAGAATGAAGTGTCATGAAAACAAAGTCTCATCATGAGATGGTTGGAAGTCCATTCCTCTCTCACTGTGTTTTCTCTTACTTTTCCTCTTGCTGCTAGAGGAAAAGATCTCTGTCAATGTTAGACGGAGAAAGTATTTAGCATGGCACCGTCCAGACGGGCATCCTCTCTCATCCGTCCACGTACCAGCCATCGTCATGAATAAGTCATATGGGGGTCCTAGTGAACAACAAGCCTGCTCCCATCTTCAGGATGCCCGTTACCACAGCAACTGCACTGGACTAAAATGCCAACAAATGCCAGGGAAATGACAAGGTCTGTGCAGCGAAAGCTTTGCCCTGAAGAGAGCGAGAGAGGGAGAGATGCACAAGTCCCCAGAGGGAGACCTTCAAGCTGCTTCACTTGTCTCCCAGCCCTTATTATAGTGCTCTTCCACTGCTGTTTCTCCTGTGTTCAGTCCTACCTGCTCTCTCTCGCATACAAGAACATCATGGTTACACTGTCTGTGTCTGTGCAGGATGTTTGATGTTGGAGGCCAGCGGTCGGAAAGGAAGAAGTGGATCCACTGCTTTGAAGGAGTTACTGCCATCATCTTCTGTGTTGCCATGAGTGCTTACGACCTGGTCCTGGCTGAGGATGAGGAAATGGTGAGTCCAACACAACCTCTCCTGCCCAGGCTATGCTTCCATTCCTTAGATTTAAAAACTTTCATACTCATTTTGTAGTACATCCCCATTCCCAGGATAATCTAAAATGAAAAAAATTCAACAAACTCATTTCCTTTGTGTGCCCTAGTTGTGCTCTCTAATAATCTCTTTATCTGCACATTGCTGCCATCCAGAACCGAATGCATGAGAGCATGAAGCTGTTTGACTCCATCTGCAACAACAAGTGGTTCACAGAGACCTCCATCATCCTGTTCCTCAACAAGAAGGACCTGTTTGAGGAGAAGATTGCCCACAGCCCTCTGACCATCTGTTTCCCTGAGTACTCTGGTACAGTAGGACCTTCTCAGTATAGCCACAGGCCAGTGCATGTGTGTGGGGTGATGTGTGTATATCTAGTCAGAGGTATGCGAAGAAACAAATTCACTGCATGTGTACATGTGTTAGTGCCAAATAAAGTTGATTCATCAACCAGTTCTTCTTCTTCAGGACCGACTGATTGACAAAGTCATGTAGAGTCATGTAGTTGCATCCTATAAATCGTATTTTTCTTAAAACAAGTGCAATATTCTTCCAGTGGGGTGAGATAATTCCACTTATTTCCAATTCACTTTCACTTTTTTGTGTCAGTATCTTGGAGCAAGGCTTAATGAAGCAGATCACTACTATCAAGAAAATGACACTTGTTTCCAATGGAAATCTACTTGTTTCAACAATTTTCTTGAATCAAGTGAAATTGTCTCAGCTCATTAGAAGATTTCAGATTTCTTTCACCTGTTTTAATAAAAATACAATTTTTAGATTCAATACAAGATTAAATGGCTTGTTAAGATCAATGTTTTTGCATTGCATTTCTTCTTAACATTTCCTATTCTTCTATTCATCTTCTAGCCTCCTTTCTCAACCTAAGTAGTCAGTCTCTTCTAACTCTCCATCTTCCTCAGGCCCTAACAAGTACGAGGAGGCCCAGG
>OOFE01015499.1:0-20603 GCA_900323365.1 Monocentris japonica | reverse complement strand
CCCCACCCCCCCAAACACACACACACACACACACACACACAAGCAACATACAAGCCTTTGTCGTCACTACTCTCCCTACACGACAATACATAAACTAGAGACGGGAAACGAGCTCAGGATGAAGCATTGGACTAATTGATAAAACACTGATTACATGTGAAAATTTGCAAGAACAAGTTCAAATGGGATAAAAAAAAAAACAACATAGCCAGTGTCTTTTTAAGTATTGAAAATACACACACAGCCCCTTCTCAGATCCAGATGCTGAATATCCAAGTGTGTTTCAAGTGTGTTTGGCAGAGGTAACTGCACTGTAAGACATAGTAACTGGGTGCATCTCTAAGGAGTCGTGTCTCTTCTGGCTGTGGCGCTCATCCGCCGCGGCGTCGTGTCATGTCCGACTGCGAACAACACTTCGCCCTCTCAAATGTGTCACTACTTTGTCTTTGAGTGTGCATTTCCCTTTAACTTTGAATTATTTAGGTCCACTGCCATAGAGAGGTATGCTGCTTAAAGGCAGTAATGCAGCGTTCTCCAGCAGAGGAATTGCGAGGGTAATAAACGTCAAACATGCTCCTGAGCTGTGCCTAACAGATGCTTTTACCAGCACAGCGTCGGAGCAGCGCTGCTCGCTCAGGCGAACACTCAGACAAGAGTGTTCTTTGAAAATGGACAAAGCTCGTTAGGTGGAAGGTGTCTGGAGATAGCATCGCAGAGGAATGTCTGCCGTTTTCAATAAACACTATTTCCATGCAGGAAATGTCACTTATAGAGCGCTTTACATCCTGAGTGCAATATTTTGTTCAAACAAGCGTATCAGGAGAGATGTCTTAAACACAAGTGACATGCAATTCTGACACCTGGAGTGTGGCTCTCACAGTTCTTTTTACAATTTGTGTTTTGTTGGGAATCAAGTATCTCCATGCAACTGTGGTGTTATTTGCATGGCCTAACTGCTGTATGTGATCTTACTGCGAGGACAAAAACTCTTAATTTCTTGCAACTGGACGCCACAGGATGGCCCCAATAAATGACAAGATAGCATCTAGTAATGCTGCAAGTAATAAACTGAGATTATTATGCCAAATTACAGTACGTCATAATTCATCATACGTGCTGTCATTGTTGCTCACATTATTTCCTTATCTTTTAATATCCTTATATTGAGGAAAATGAAAGACTAGAGGGCAACATTTTGAAAGTTGTTTCATCAACAATCACATCCGGAATAAGGCGTTTGCGTCAGCAGGATGTTGGCTGTTGGCTAATCTTTGGCTCCTGTGTGTCCTCTGTTGCAGATGGAAGACTGTTCCTGAAAACCACAGTGATGTACTGATAAAGCCACGAGGAGAGCTGGAGGAAATAAAAAAAATGAAAACCCATGAAGATTCTCAAGAGCCCTTAACCAGGCTGATTTAGTAGTGGAAAGAAGTCAAGCTGCTTGTAGGAGTTCAGTGGAAGTGCTGTGTTCAGCCAAATGCTGGAGTCAGGTTGTGTCTGAATGTAGAATAAGAAGTCTTTTTCTCACAGATGCCAACATTAAATAGTTTGATAAAGCAAGTTTTGACATAATGGGCTGGCTAAACTGAAGGATAAAAAATATTGAGCACAGTAAAACGTACCAATGGTACACTGTTGGTAATAACTCACATAAATTCACAGCACTGAAGATTTTTATACTGTATCTCAACCAGCGAGAAAGCTTCGAAAACAATTCGACTCTGAAGTTTTGTTTTGTATTTCAAATTGAATTTTGAGAAGATGAAAAATGACACCTGGAGATGAACCTTGTGAAAAAATGTGAATCTATCCATGTGTTGATCAAAAGAGAAGACAGATGTTTGATTTTAATGTTTTCTAAATTAGATGAAAATACAATCAAGTTTCCTTTTTACCATTGTTGTATATACAAGATCTGATGATGATAGGAAAACTCACTCTATCCAGAACCGAGTGGATTGATAAGGTATGTGTATATAAAGTTAAGAGGTATTGTGTATGCAGTAGAGCTATTAGGCAAACAATACCACCATTTATATAAACTTACAGTTTTGTTTTGTTCTATTTCTGAGCCATCATTCTTTCAGATAGCTGCCATTTTGGTGAGAAAGCATGCAGGCATGTAAATGTTTGTCCTGGAATTATGATATTTAATAAATCCTATATTGTGCTGAACAAATACTAGGGTTGACTCACTCAAGCCCAAATGATTTTGAAAACATAACTATCAAACATTTCACTTTCAGATGAAGATTTTTGCTGTCAATAGTACTGTAATCTTTGTAACAGAGGTAATATTCCTTTGATTTTACTGTACATTTTGTTTGCCATGAAACGCCGCTCAAGGCTTTTTTTTTAATCCAGTCTGTTAACGATCGTGTGTCGGCTTGAGAAACGGAAACAATCAGTCATGACACAACTTTTCAAAACTAAATGCCATTTAATTACATTGCTCAAATCCCTGTTTGACATACACAAAGGCAGATGAATTTTTTTTTTTTTTTTTGAATGTGTGTTTCATGCTATCCTGATGGAAAAAAAAATAAATCTCATCATAAGTAATCATTTGCTTGTTACTTTCCCTGAAGACAATGCTTTTCCAATCTAGGTGCTAAAGCGCCCCGTGTATCAGTATATTCTCTAGACATGAGCTAATGTCACGATGTTTTAACAGCAACAGTTTAGACCTCACGTGTTACAATCAGGAGAGGAAGACTGTCCCATGTTCACAATGTGTTTGTTCTTTTTGTTTTCAATGGAGTGTCTCGGTCTGTTGTCAACTTGTCACTGATAACTTATATAGCTTCTCAAATCATCTCTTCATTGTACTTCAAATTCAAATAAAATGAACATATTGATGATAAACAATGTGGGTTAACTATGTTGGACAAACTTCCTGTACAGCACAACATTGATTTGACCGGTCTGATGCAGAGTTAGACTGATGCACAACGACATTCCAGTGCGGGCTGAGATTAGCCAGGTTAAACTGTAAGCCTGCATCGTCGCCACTGAGAGAGCTAAATTCAATAGTTCACAGTGAAATCTACAGGATGTGATTGCTAAAATGGTCTGATACAAATGTAGATGAGATTTGGGGCAGCTATTTACTTTATGATTACGAGTCATTGCTGTGTTTCGGGTGTATTCAAAACCGACCTTTCCACTCCGCCCAGCGAGGTTAAGTCTTTGACCCATTTCTATGTATTATGTATGGCAGAAAAACATGCAGTTATACTGCACTGTAGAAAGATTAATGAGCATATTGTTCTTCATTTTGTATAGCACTAAAGAAAATGTATCTCGTGTAAGTATTCCTTTCTTTTCGGTGAGCGAGGATGCTAGTGTGTATGTACCCACGCTTGCATGTGTGAGTGTTTTTTAATGCATAGTGTAATCTTAGAATAAAATCAAATGTGTAAATGAGGGTCGGATCAAAGCCCCCGCTGTAAATAAATGATTTCATGTGTCATTTCAAGTGCAAGTGTGTGACCCTAATCCAAAATATTCCGCCATAAAATGAACAAGTGTATTCTTTTTGAAGTCCTTTAACCAAGTGTACATCTTAATATCCCCTTTATCAGTCAAGACTTTGAGGATGTTCTGTTAATGTTCTATTCTTCAAATATTTGTGTTCTGTTTTGTAAATGTAACTTTCTCCGTTGTTGTGGCGTTTCCTTGTGTTTTCATACAGATCTCTTCCTTTCCCCTTGTGTGGTTGTAATGATTATTGGTTCTGACTGTTGCTGAGTGACTTCATTTGTTTTGCTCCAAAGGTACAACACTGATCCACGGGGATCATATCATACCCAGTGGTAACAGGTACGGCCCTTAAAACGTGTAAGAAAAAATACGGAATCGACATTGAGAGACAAATTTCTCTCGTAAGCAATTCTGAGTGAAATGTGTTGACACAGCATTGCTCGGCCCATTCCCATTTTGCATGCTTTTTAAAGCATGGCCGCCACAGAGATGAATAATTGACTGATTGCTGCATAATTCAACGCTGCATTGTAAAAATTCAAGGTCTGAAATATTTCAAGCTTCTTTTTTTTTTATTAAAAATGAGGTTAAAGTTTCAATCAACCTTGAAAGAACAATATGACACACAATGAGCAATCAATCATGCAACGATAGTTCTCACCAAGTTCAGACTTACTGTTGCAACTTGAAACTAAATCGGGAGTGAAAGAAACTCTGACATCACGTCCACGTTATCCGTTTAATGTCTCTGTCATCCCCTTCTGCTGCAGTGAGAGATTCACTCCGCGCACTTTGATTGAGCTTGTGAGATGTGGGTTGTTCACAGCTATTACTCAGATATTCTGTTTATTTCTCTGTCTGATGCCTTTTTCTGCACTGGCAGCTGAGAGAAGAGGCCCTGAAGCTACATGTTTCATATCAGTGCACATTTTGTAATAAATTCAATTCAGTACAAATATGACCATGAGGCACAAAGACTTTAAATACCAAATGTGCATTAGCTGTGTTGTGTTGCACTGTACCGCACTGTAGTGTGTGAAGCACAATGTTGATTCAAAGCAGCGGCTGCGTCTATATAAGAGCTGTGTATTTGCTTGGCTTGACATGGAGACATGCTCATGAAGACATCATCCAGAGATGATTATCCCGCACGATCCTGTCACTATCTCACTCTTCTTTTCTCTAACGTCACATGGCTCAATTTGTTGTTCTTTTTGTGCTTGCTTGGCTAGGGTTTGGCTTAAAAAAAAAGTTTCACAAGATAGAAACAAACTTCTATAGATACAGCAGCATGGCGTCAACTGCATTGTTAACCTCAACTAAGTTAATTCCTTGATCATCATTATGATCAGGAGATGGTCATTTAGGGAAAGGAGTAATATTGCATGTCTCTTGATAACTTGGTGCCCTGAGTCTGTGGAGAGGCATTAGGAGGGTGCAGGCTGATCGGCTGAAAGATAGGACTAATGTCACCTAATCAGATAGACCATTATGTATTAGTGAAACTACAAAACAGTTTTATCTGACAAGGGCCAGGCCACATTACCTAAATTAACATTTTGCAAGCGTGAACATGGAGGACCACAGAGGCGAGGGGAGGGCTATAGGAGTGCAGCCCGAGCTTAGACATTCGGCAGTAATTATTAATTTATGATTGTCTCTGGTCTTAATGAAAATGAAAGGCAGGAAAGAGAACAGGGAGGGATAATGTGGCGTGAAATTGAGTTTCATTTGTACAGGGGCCACCTTTTAACTCGGCGCTTCTTAGGCGGAAATGGAGCCGAGCGATCCTTTCTCTCTCTAGAGAATGTATTTCAGAGTTTTTTATCGTGCTCTCCCTCCTTTCAGTCTTTCAGTCAAAGCGTGTTCATATCCTCTTATCCTTTTGTGATATTTGGGGCCAACACGCCCTTTAACATCTCCATTACTCTCATAAGGCCTTTTCAAAATGACACAAGGCTCTTTTGATGTCTGATAACTATGTCAACAAGTTTCTTGGATGGAAATGTCTCCGCACAGTGCTTCTTTAATGTCAGCAAGGGAACTCAGAAAGGTCTCCCTGAAGTATGAGAATGGGAGTGGGGGAGGGTAGCAAAAACAAGTTAGATTGATTTAAACAAGATTGTATGGAGCGAAATGCCCTGCAGATACTGTATAAGACAGAATAAAATGTTTGGTGGTATTTTTATGCTGGCAGATCCTTGATGTGGGTGACATGCCATTAAAAGGCCTCCGCTCTGTGTGCTATGCTGAGGTGATAATGGTGATGCAGTTGGAGGGATGGAGGTGAAAAGACCGTTTGCATTCACATACACATTCCATGGATACTCTCTCTCTCTCTCTCTCTCTCTCTCTCTCTCTCTCTCTCTCTCTCTGTCAGATCATTTATACATTTATATGATTTAGATAGAATTATCAATACAGCTTTAATATCACCGTTTTTTTAGTTTTTAGCCTGCTTTCTGATTGGTGAATACATTCTAGGTGTATTATATTTGACTGTCTGAAATTTCCAGATTACCGTGGAGACACGTAGACAAGAAAATCAAAAGCTTGTCAGTGACATCTGCAACACATGCTATTGACACAAGAGCAAGATAATCATTTGTACTGACTTATTTGATATTTTTGTCAAGGTACATCATGCAGTGTTAGTTTAAACATCCCGAGTGCTCTTTGTAATCTTTACAAAATTGCTCACAGCCAGACTACTCAGATCACTGGCGCTGGTTATATTAGTCAATTACATTTTTACAAGTGTGAGTGAGGGATAGTTAATTTAGTTTGACCCAAGAGCCCCGACGCTCCTCCAGATAGCAGATGGATGAGACCAGTGACCACAGGCATGAGGGAGTGTGTGAGCGTGTGTGTGTGAGCCCACAGGATTAGTCTTCATTTGGTGCCTCTTGTCATAAGGGAGGGAGGACTGAATACTTCATGGCAGAGCAAAGAAAAACACACAGGGTCAGTCAAACACACACACACACACACACACACACACACACACACACACACTATTAACCTCCCCCCAGCTCATCAACTTTATTTTGCAATCTTCCCTCAGAACCATTAGAATACCCTGAAGAAATGACTTTCCAATTAAAGGGGATCTAGGAGAAGAAGGTCTTTTTATCTCCGGCTCCTGGAGTTCTTTATTCCAATAATTTAAATTGGAATTGATTTTTCAATTTAGCCGCTGACTGCTACGGACACACAGCACAGGGCCAAATAGAGCTGCATTCCTGGAATATTTGTCATGGCAGCGCGCTACACGTAAATCTGCCGAGGCCTCCCACCCAGTAATGTGTTTCCTCCTGCTAGAACAATCGACGGAGACAAGACATTTCGGCCTGTGTATAATGCCGTCAGTTACGAGGCTCTGTAACTCCACGCAGTCTGTGGGATTGCAGGAAAAAATGACCAGTTGTCTCTTTCTAAACAGGTCTCCACTAATTCTTCCAATGGCAGCATTGTAATCATTTTTGATCTGATCAAACAAATATAATCCCACGTGTCTAGTTATCTATACACAGTCTATTAAGGTCAGTGGAGAGAAGTTCAGAGGCGTGTTCTCAGTGGTTGGTTTGATAGAAAGCACGCTGGTAGATTTCCAGTTCATGGGGGGCGTCTGTGCAATAATCAGGGCAGTCACTCTGTCCAAGCATTACCAAAACAGAACATTTCCCATGCTCTTAGTGCAGGAGGAAACAGTAGTTGGTCCCGGGCAGGGAGCTGCAGCCTCCCATGTGAGTTTGACAAACTGGGCCTATGAACTCCGCAACATCAGTTCCAGCTGCTTTCTAATGAGCACTTATTGTGTCCATCGTACGACTAGTGCTTTATAGGGCCCGCTTCAAAGCCGACCGAATTCTACTCGAGCTGTTTTACAGATGCGTCTAGAAAGCCGAGGCCGTTCTTCTGTGGACGTATGGTTCTGTCTTTCGCTCCTGACAGCTGCGCGGGCTTGTTGTTCGCTCTCTCCTGAGTTGTTTTAATAAAGTTGTGCTGCAGGAATACTGGGGGAAGATTAATGGACGCACAGGAAGTGTGGCAGTTGTGAGAGGATGCAGGACAGAGCGGGCAAGCAGCCATCTGTTCCCTCTCCTTTACAGCTCTCTTAATGGAGAAGCAAACCAAACAACATGGATCTGAGCCCTGCAGACACACACGCACACGCACACACACACACACACCTCTATTACACACAGCTAAACACAAAACATCACTTTATGTGACAGAGATGAGAGCTAGGCTTTTGTCATTGTATTCCCCCTTGTGCTTTGTATGTGTGTGTGTGTATGTGTGTGTATGTGTGTGTGTATGTGTGTGTGCGCGTGCTTCTTTTTTTTTTTTTCTACCTTTCAGCAAAATAAAGTTGGGTGTGAGCCATGGCTGTGAGATTTAGATGAAAGACACAGCCTGGATGGAACGTGATTAAGAGATATGTTCTTGAGGCAAAACAGGACTTGGCATTTGTTGAGACGAAACCTAATCAAATTAAAGCAAAACACGGCTATTGTTGTGGAGTGTGTTTTCTGGTTGTGTCACGTTTGAAATGAAACAGTGTAAAATAGATATGGGCCGGCGTCTGCACAGCATCCTGAACATGAGTGGTTTTATTCTGATTTACACACAGACACTGACTAATGACGGCTGTGCCCAATGATGCCTAAAACACTTTATAGGGCTGTTTAGGCTGTAAAAAGATGTTTACAATGATGGAGCTGAGTGGCTGTCTGAAAGAGAATCATTCTTTACTGTTCATATTATTGTTCTCAAGTAATTCACCTGGCAGGATTGTTAAACTCTCTATAGACGTCCAATAGGCATGACCACCTCCAGGTAAGTCTCCTATCAGTAAGCATGTGTGGGTGAACGCCTTCCCGCCATCCATTCCAATTCCTCAGCAGTCCAACATATGTATTATTAGCGTCTAATGAAATCTATAGTCCAACTGTTTCTCATTTTGTTTGTTTTGAATGAATGCAGACCATGTCAAGTTAAATGACAACATGCGTCGTCTCCCTCTCCCTCCCAGTGAAGACATCTGTACGACATGATGAAGTTTCCTCTTTGAGTATCAATCCTGTAATTGAGCTCAGGGAGAAGGGACGTGATGTGCACACAGAGGAAGTGAACGGCCTCTCTCCCTCTCCCTCCATCCCCCTCTCTCTCTTCCCATCCCTCTCTAGGTGTCTCTCTCTCCTTCCTCCACACACACACACACACACACACACACACACACCACAGGCTCACATTGCGCCCTCTTTTTTCTCAGCCATGCACAACTCCTCCACTCCCTCTACCTGGCTCTTGCATTACATTTGTCAATCAGCTCTCCTTGGATACACATCAGGTGAAACGAGTGCATTAGTATCCTCTGCAATAATATGACTTAGCTTCCTCGGGGTACTGTTCTATGGCCCGAGGCTCAACAGAGAAAAAAAAAATGCACAGAAAGACACGAGTGGAAATACTACGATTCCTTCACAGTGTCTTCACAAGCTATTCAGCGTGCCGCTTCCTGAGCGAGACAGTGTGTTTGGGAGATACGGTGTCTCTACTCGTGTCTCTTTAGCCATCTTGTAATGTAGCCCTCTCACTCCTGTGTTACGATACCGTGGATCATGAGGAAACTGAAGTGAGACTGGATTAAATATTAACACAACCTGACACAGTCCCCACCGGAGCCCCCCATTCCACTTCACATGATACAATTAAAAACATTCCCAAATGCGTCGGGCGGAACACTCGATCCCCTCTGAACGCTGTCAGGAACATGCTGCTTTACTGACTTAAAATAAATCTTATACTAATCTATGGAGAACCTGACAAGAGGAGTCCAAGGTTTCCAGGCACTTAGCTGAGTAGAGAGTTGTGGGGAAAAAAAAGAGAGGGCCTTACATTATTTATACGTGCTAATGGTGCTGCGACTGGCTGTGTGTGTGAATCAGCAACAGAACAATCTGCTAAAATAGACACACAGCTGTAATCAAGGCCATACATTTCCTCTCCCTTGCCTGTTGTCTGCTAACTGCGGGGTCAATTGGAGTCAGTTTGGTAGCGTTTGGAACTCTTGCAGTAGATTATCTTCTCTTAATGGAGACAAAAGACAATGCTGTGTAGATTTCAATTGCCTCAACGAAGCCACTGTAGGTACACATGTGAGCACTGCGGAACGCCTCACACACTTTCTTCTGCACATAAGACGTTGTTGCAGGGGTGCGCCAGGAAGAATGTACAGTACAGCCACCACAGATTAGAACAATAGCTCATGTGCTTAACCTAGTTTAGTCCACAAAAGGAATCCATTAGTCTCATTGCACAGCCCTTAAACTGAGCATCACAGGGGGGACCCACTGTTGCACCACTAGATACACACACATGTGCCTCTCATTTCCTATGGCAGTCCAAAAGTATCCTTCAACATCCTATTGTAAAGTTTACCAGGGGAGAGGTTCTGTGTATTAAAGTGCCCTGAGAGAAAAGCTAAATGATGTAAATGCAGGCAGCTGCTGGTTGCTAATGCCGTACCGTAGATAGGGAGGCCCAGACGAGGCTGGACTGGGCTGGCTGCATGGAAATATATAAATATATATATGTAAAGAGGCTCTTTCATGTCCCCATGTGCTCTAATGGGAACAACATGAAGACTAATGGTATAGTAAAAGTGTAGGGAACAGTCCTTTAAACCAAACTGCATGTTTTGTTTCCACTGTTGTTCAGAACAGCAGGCTTGGGTGGCACAAAACTGCTTTGGTTGTCTGTTTTTGAGGCCATGGTACAATATATCTAGTGTATGTGCCAAATGTGCAACGTTGCTGTGGCTTCAGCGATGATCATCTCATAGTCTTGTGGTAACAGATGATATGGTTTTGGTGGTTGACTGTAACACCGCCTACTGCGCTATATTCATTTAGAGGGGTCAATTGTGCCAAATCCTCTTTAACCTTCGTGATAGCACGGAGAACAGGTAAGACTCAAACTCCTGAAACTTTTTGAATCGCGGAAGACACATAACCCAACGAAGCACCATTTGGAAAGTAAGTAGAGCAACGCTGTCTCTGATCATCATCTGATAGTAAACTGACTCTAAACTCTATTAAGCTGTCTTCAGATATGCAAAAATGATATGATTTTACAATGATTACATATTCACTTCTCCAGCTGGCTGGCTCCAAGCGTCTCCATTTGTCATCGACTATTGTGTCCAATTATATGATTAGCTTTGAACACTCCAGCACTTCGAGAGCTCTCGTGTGTTCTGCCGCGCAGAGTGATTCGCAAACAAAGTCATTACAACATGTATTCACACATATCAAATAACAAAACAGATGGCCACCGCGCTTTCCGCCTGATTTGTTTTCCACACGAGTGGTAGAAAAAAAAAAGTATTTTCTCTGAGCTTTGTTTAATGCTGACTGTTTTTATTCCCAAAGAAGAGCAGCTGGCTGTCGCGCTGTTAGATCAGCTCCTATGAAAGACAATCTTGTTTTCATTAATTTCTCTACAACAAAGGCACTTGTTGTGAAGATTTAGAATTACAGCGGGTAAAGCTTCCGGATAATTCATCACAGGGACTTGACAGGAAACTTAATTGTTTTGAATGCCAGTTGCTATGTGCAGCGTGGTTGGTTTCTCTTTGATGTCTAACAGGTGGGACAGATAGACGACCCTCTGATGTTTCATTTGACCTATGACCTCTCGGTTATAAATCCTCTTGTAGTCCAGCGGCCAATAAACCTTTTGTTGTGTGATGAACTGCAGTACCCAGAATTCCATGTGAGACGAGAATCTTGCATTCTGCCTCTTCTTATTAAACACAGCATCACTTACGCCCTGCATCCTTCAGTCTGGCCACATTTTGACCCATGCATTTAAACACAAACCAACCACCAAGCGGACTCTCAGTGCAGTCTATCCTTTTTCCATTCTAATACAGCTTATCGCAATGATTTCATGAAGAGATGGGAAAAGAGATGCTTGATTAAGAGGGTGTCTCTTTTTCATGTAACCAGAATCGATCTATTTTATGCTGTACAAGACGCAGTGTAGAGTGGCCATGGTATGTATGGTCACACTACAGAAAGCCTTAATCACCTAATTGTATGAGACACTGAATAGTCACCCAGATACATTGGCTCACTGTCTAAGCCAGTTAGGACTGCATAGATGTGGCAGACACACTCACTCACTCAACCCCTTCATTTCAGCAATAGCCAACAACAAAGGTTCGGCATAGCTTGGTGGTCTATAGCCAGTTTTTTCCATTGTGCCTTAGCTTGGGTGATATTTGTGCAGGACACCTGTCTAGACCACCATATTCAAACACATATTTTATATATTTTAGTCACTGTTTATCTCTCAGCAGATGCTGGGCTGTTACACATTCAATAACTCATTGTTCCGTTTCACCGCAGGAATTAACAACTGCAGGATCTTACAGCTGGGTAATTTTGCTCCAGCGCTCCAGCTTTGAAAGTGTTGATGCAACTCAGACCTGATGTGAAAGTATCCCAGTGCAGAAAAGGTTTTCTCTTAAGGTTGCTTTAAATCTAGGTGAATAGCCACTCTGGCATCTCTTGAGGATGTTACTGTAAAAGCACTCCAAGTGACTGAATCATTTAACATCTAATCAATACTATTTACATTTGCACCATACACACATTATATAGGTATTCTCAAAGCCGCTATTACTGTAGTTACAACCCCTGTGTGAGAAGGTGGAATCATGTTTATTTCATAGGACAGCAGCAAAAATGTTGTCACAAGAGCAGTAAAGTAAAGTTGTGACGCTCATGAAGCATAAAGAAAGTAAAGTAAATGAAATGCAACGTCCTCTACACAAAACTCAAACAGTATCTCCTCTAAAATCTCGACACCTCGGAATAAATCTTCCTCTTGCTCTGCCAGGTAGGTGGGGATATAGCTGCGTTTTCTGTGACATGCTGCCATCACCTGGTCATGAAATGAACAGCACCATTCACGAAGATTGTGGTTATTATTTCCTGTATCAAGGCACCTCCCTCTGGTTGGGTTTAAACCTGCCGTTGCAGTGGTCGAGGTGAGCTGACACCACTAGAGATAAACACTTGCAGTAGAACAAAGTTATCCTGGTATGCATGCACAGGAAATAATGCAGCAGTTGATGGTTGTAATCACTCAATCGTGGCGGTGTGTTATGAAGCCATTAAGAGGCAAGTTGAAACATAGTGCAGCTACCAAACAGAAAAAACTGTGACCTTAAAGACCTCACCATCATTTCTTGTTTCCTGTTTTGGATGCTGTCAGGCATGTTGTATTTCCTGCTAGATGCTAGGCTACATTTGAAATGATTGAAATGATTATGAACCTTATTTTAGCCTTCATATAGCACACCTGAGCCAGAGATGTCGGTGCTTTGTCTGCCAGAGCAAAGATGCGCTGAAATCATCGCTGCCGCAAGTCTCATGGGTGAGTCAATCAGCTCAGCGCGCAGATGTTTATGTCACAACAACAATGCTCCCATACTGTGAGTGTGAATTTACATCTTGGAAATGCATCACAGCTTTTGATCCATTTGATGATGAAAGCATATACAATGCAATGTAGTAATCAGAGTTATACTACGTCAAACTGTGCCAAACAAAATGTGCACAGTATCCACACCAGATATCAGCGCCCTTTATGGGGCTGATTCATATCATTGCACTGGTCAAGTTGCTCATTGACCGAGTGCTGCCTGTGTGTGTGCTCTTTCTTCTTACACTTCGCAGATAGTTCCTGTACAGAATCACACTGATCACCCTGTCCTGGAACTGCTTGGAGACGATATAGTACAGAATAATATCTAAGACTGTGCTCAGGTTCATCAGGAATGTGGTGAAGGCTGCCCATGTGTTGTAGTCCCCTCCTTCACCTTCCTCAAGCAAAAGGACCACTAGACACACATGGAAGGGCACAAAACACACCAACACCTGGATGATGAGTGTGACGATAATCCGGATGGACTTCTGCTTCACTTTAGGCTTGAGTTTCGAGGTGCGGCCATGGATCAAATTGTCCACAATGACAATATAGCAGCCAATCATAACACATACGGGGACGAGAAAGAAGAAGATGATCCGCACAAAGTTGACAGGGTTGTTGTGGCGCAGGTGGATGATGTCACGCATCTTGATGCAGGTGGTGAAGTTGGAGGTGAGGTCAGGGTCGTTTTCGGAGAAGAGCAGGGGTACGGTGCTGCCCAGAGTCATGATCCACACCCCAACACTCGCCACCAGGGCCTTGGGGATGTTCTTCAGCTCCTTGCCGTGCTTTGGTTGGACGATGGCCACATAGCGGTCTGCGCTGATCAGAGCAAACAGCCACAGAGCCATGCAGGGGTAGAAGATGGTGAGAGCTGCACTGACCCGGCAGAAAAGATCTCCAAAGGGCCAGTGGTCCAGGTGGTGGTAGACCATCCTGAAGGGGAGCAGGAGGATAAAGGTCAGGTCTACCACTGCCACGTTGATCATGTAGATGGTGACTGAGTTCCTCTTCTTGGTGGTGAGGGCAAACACCCATAGGGCAGTGATATTGACTACGACTCCTACGATGAAGATGAAGCTGTAGAAGACCAGGCCTGCCATGCGGTACTCCATGGGCACCCGCTCCAACTGTACTGCACTGGACTTCACCGACACGTTGGAAATATTTAGATCCAGCTCCATACTGCAACTTCCATAATTCAGCAAAGAGAACACAATGTTTAGACAGTGAATTAGTACGGCCTGTTTTTTACATTCTGGTTTTTTTCATTTATTAAAATGAAACTATGTTGAAATGCTGGTTTTCTGGGAACTTACTGACAACTACTAAAACTGTTGCCAAAAAGTAACAACGAAGATCATTTTCAGTACTAAAAGATTTGCACATGGGTTTGTATTGACTGGCATTATCTGTTATTCCTGCTAGAGTTTCAAACAATCCTATGAGATGATTCTATGAGCCGGAGAAGATAATGCGACTTTATGACATCCCTCAAATGATGAGCTGTATACATGGACTACATGAGTAATTATGAATAAAAGTCCATCATACTGTTTTCCCTCGAAGCCAAAGCACAGTACCAGCCAGATGAAAGTTTCTTTGAGGAAAAAAAAAGAAAATATCTATGAAACAAACAGGTTTCCAGAAGAAAGAGGTTGAAATGGCCGGAGGCAGTTTCTAAATGTGGATCTATATTTCACAGTTTACAAAACCTGCTGCTAGATCATTTGAATAGTTATTTTTAAATGACTATTGCAGCTGCGGTGCGAAAGCCGGAGGAAGACAAGCAGAGCGTTTCTATCTCAGTGTGTTATTCCATAACCTTATGTTTCAAGAAAATAACATAACATCAAAACGTTCTGTTACAGCTGCAGAACACTTGGCAAAATGGAGAAATGAAACATGGAAGTGAAAGTATTATTACTGAGAAAATTGATGGAAAATCATGTGGCTACTGTACTTCAAATACTTAAAAGATTCACTTTTTACTTTAACAATGATAGAAGCCACCACTCACTGTACTGTATAATGTGAATAGACTGAACCAAATACTGACAACAATTATTGTAAAGCTACATAATAAAGCAAATGAAGTGATGTGGTATGGTTTGTCTCTAACCTCAGTACAGCAACACGACACAAAGTGCTGGCTGTAAAATATCAAATAACAAAATGCTGTTTTTCGTCATGAAAGATCGTTCAGATAGTGCTGCTTGCCCAACAAATTACCACACTTACCACAGAATTTTTTAGTGTTTCCTTAGCATCAGCCTCTTGTCAAGCCCTCACCAACAGGTTCATGAACTGTCATGGCTATTTCTCTGAGTGCTCTAACAGCCGAAAGACAGAAGTGATACTGTGTCTTGTTTCAGGGGCAACATTGATGGAAATGGTGGTGACAATGAACGGAGTGTAAAGCCCCCATCACTTCCTGTGTTGAGTTTCTGTACAGTAAGCTACAGCCTACAGTATCTACATAGTTGGAACACAAAGGGCTACAGCTTTCCACATTCTGCAATTACACCCCCTTAAAGAAAATGATGTGCCATTAGATGTGGGAGTGTGTTTGGCAGGCAGAGAGATGGCAGATTTAGGGCGAGTTATTGATTGGAAAAGTGGGGTCTGTCACAGCACATTAGTTCTCAGGGGAGTAATCCACAGCAGGTTGCTGTGAGAAGCATCTGCTGCAGGAGAGAAGTAATTAAAAACAGGATGTTGAGGCAGTTGCCATATAAACAGGAAATAAGACGGTGGTAATAGACACTTCACGCTGATGCTGTGAGATGGTTTTACACCACGTCGACTTAATGGATGCAAAGCGCATACCTCAGGTGAAACGCTCAAGGTCAAGCTGGACCCGGACTGAATACAGATTCATGTGTATTCAATCTGTGTGTGTGTGTGTGTGTGTACACAGTTGGTAGCAACTATGAATTTGAGCCATTTGGCACAAAGAGCAACCTTTTGCAATCACAACTTCTTTCCGTGTTAACAAACTAATGTTTTCCATTACCACCATAGATCTTATGAAACCAAAACTCTGTCACACTTTCCCATGATGACATTTCCCTCCTCGTGCCATGTGACTGCTCTCCACAGTCCATTTGATCTCCACAAAGGTTACAACTATTTGTCACATATTTTGCTTTGATGAGCCAGGTTTCTCACTTGGTTAACTCGGGTGCACTTTTGTTTATGGCACTATGGTTGAAGAGCTTCTTTCCAGGGTCACTAAATTGCTGTCATCCTTCTCTCTCTCTCTCTCTCTCTCTCTCGCTGTAAAGCACAGTATATTATTGGCACAGCGTTTGTGTGGAATCTGTTCATTCAATCTAATTCTTATTCTTGAGAAGTAATTATCTATCTGCTTGTCCTCTCAATGTGTCTTAAAAAATCTCTTACCAGATGGCACTTTGTGTTTATCGCAATATGTTGTTATGACAACAGTCTGTGATGTTTTCCTCTCTTCTGTAAGGCTTCCCCTCCATAATGAGTCTCTGGTCTTTATTAATCAACTCCTGTATAATACACAATATACGTGGATTCTTACAGGTCTACGATGCATCATAACACTGAGATACGTGTCTCCACAGATTGCCTCTTGCTGCATTTCCCTTTCTTCATTTTATGGAATCTATTCAATTTCCATTTTGTACAATTGTACAATTTAATGGATCAAAATGTTTTTATTATTTAGGTATTTCCCTGAATATTTGTAGTAATAGCCTGAGCAATGCCTGTTTGACTTCCTTTATCATCACATTTTTACTCTTTCAGTGTTATGTTGCCCTCTGGAGGCTGACAAATATCACTACAGAATATATTTTTCAGAGGTATGGGAGTAATGTGTGCCTGATATTTGCTCAACCACACCCCAAAAAATCACATCAGCAAATTAGTAGTTTTATTTTTTTTCCTATACATTCTATTTCTATACCGATCATTCATATAGTTTAAAATAAAAAGAAATCCAATTTTGATGTACAACAAATGTATATTATTAGCCTTCTTGATATAACTAGAATGCCCTAAGTGACACATTGTCCTGTTAACATTTTTGTTATGTTTACAATACATCATGTGGTTCTCAAACTGTTTACAGATATTGACAAGCGTGCTTTATCAAACAGTATTCTTTCTTCTTTGGTTTGCTGCGATATCAGGTACATTGGTCAGCAATTCTACCAATTAGAGAATATGTGAAAACAGTAGGTGCTTGATTTTCCTTCTCCATAAAATCCTCAGCTATTCCTTTGATGCCTTTTTTATGTCTCCTTGTGTAAGTTGATCTGGTCTGTTACAGCTGCATTCTTATTCTCACAGGTGATGCTGTTTGGGATCCAGGTTGGTCTGAGCATGTCCATTTAAAACTGATCAGCTTGATCCACAGTTTCAGTCCTGATTACTGCAGGTCTAAAACAGTCCCTCTGATTCTGTGGAACCCTTGGTGCCTCGTCTCTCTGCAAACTTTATACAACTTTACACTCCTCTCTGTGCTTCTCGCACTAGTTGCACTTGGAACTGTTGAGTTGGATCTTGTTGCAGTCGATCATGTCCCTGGAGGAACCTTCAGGTGAGGTCCTCGCTGCACTGGAGAAGGAGACGCTGACCTGCCTCTTCAGCAGCTTCAGAACCTTCCTCTTATAACCCTTACAGGCAAAGAAGTAGATGAATGGATCTAAGCAGGAGTTGAGGTTCATCAGACACACGGTGAAGTGTAACGACACCTGGAAGGCTGTGAGTTCAGAACAGTCAGGGCTGGACACCAGCTTGCGGATCATGTACTGCAGGATGTCAATGTGATAGGGGCTGTAACACACAACAAATACCAGAGACACGCAGCAGATCACCCCAATGACCTTGCGGCTCCGGCCAGACTTTTCTGTCAGATGGTTGGTCTTGGCCGTAAGATGGAGTTTGGAGCACAGGACAGTGTAACACACCAGGATGGTGACCACAGGGATTACATAACCAAGGAAGACAGCACCAATCAGTATGACGGCAATGTTGTCCACTTTCTCAAAGTTGGGGTATTCCATACAGCTGATGTAGCCATCAGGTTCCACGTGGGTCATGGGCATGCTGAGGAGGGGGAGGATCTGGGCAAGGACAAGCAACCACACGGCAATACAAATGTAGCGGACGTTACTGACCTTCCGGAAGCGGGCAAAGCGCAGTGGTAGGACCACAGCGATGAAGCGGTCAACACTGAGGCAGGTCATAAAATTGACCCCTGCATAGGTGTTGATATAGAAGATCAGGCCTGAGACCTTACACAGCCCCTCGCCCAGAGGCCAGTGGAAACCTAAAGCGTAGTAGACCAACCTCGCAGGCAGGGAGAGGGTGAAGAGTATGTCAGAGATGACCAGGTTGAGAGAGTACAAGGTGGTGGAGTTTATCTTCTTCAGATTGGGGCGGATGACGTGTAGGGCCAGGCCATTACCTAGCAGCCCCACAATGAATACAACGGAGTAGAAAAGAGGCATGAGGACCCTGGCATATTCCCGATGGTCATATAGAGTGTCACAGGTGCCTTTGTCAGAGTCATTGGTGCTGGTTGTGTGGGTAATGGGTACAGGCACAGTGATGGAGCCCATCTTGATATTTAGGTAACCAGTATCTGCAAAAACACAAACCAAATATGTTAATGTTTTGTTCAGCTTGAAGGTTTTAATTTTTTCTTTTTTAATTTCTTTTCATGCAAAAGTGATAATACAGAATATTTAACTAAAAATAAGACTACATGTTATTTCTACTCTACAGCTGACTTAGATGTTGAAATGAAACTACAGGTGAAACTACAACTATACAGGTTGGCATAAGCCAACGCATCTGCAGGCCATCTAATGCCAGAACCTTACTTTCAAAAAGGAAGTTAAACAAGCTGTTTGTCACTACTCTTCGCCAGGGTGCACACAATGTAATGTTGAAAGGCTGTGTCCCAACAAGCAGCATGATACTGCTTATTCTTACCATGATCATTTACACAGATGAGTTGAAAAATACAAATTTAAACTTCATTTTCAGTTAAAGAAATAATCCAACATTGTTCATCTGTAATGATAGCAATGGCATCTGTGCAGGGTAATACATTATCTTAGTTATTATACTTTTTTTGTTAATTTCACCGTATGCTTAAATGACTCACGACACATGTTGATTTATCAAAATTTACCAATATTTGTCTGGTTCAAAGGATAAACAGGTTGAAATCTCAACTACCCTTTGTTTTATTGGTAACTCATGTTTACCGATCTGAAAAGTAAAAGTGTCATGCTTTTCTACCGAGTTTATTGCTTGCCGTGAACCGTCCAGATGACCCTGAATGACTTCAACCAAGTCTCTAATGTTGAATTTAACATCTTTTCTTGATTTGGCCGCCAGGAGGCAGTGATGTGTTGTTTATTTCATTAGCTTGTACAACTAATACTTGTCCTCCAGCATAGAAATCACAGTGAGATGATCAAGTTGCTGTGTGGTGCGTAGTGCCATCTTGTGGCTAAGCGTTCAGTCAGCAGAAAGTAAGCTCCACATTCACATTCAAGACCTTGCACAACCATATTTTCACATTTATTGAAAAATTAATTGCAGTGAAATGTAAATTCAAAGTGAGTGTAAGGAGTGTGTGTCCTGGTACACTCAAGTCAGACTGATTGAGGTCTGACGCAGAAATACACCAATCATGTCTTCAATCAACACTGGGCAATTACTCATTTCTCAGAGCTCTTTTCACTCTGCAGTTTTGCCATAAGAAAAACATACAGCTTATTATGTGAAGATGCTACCAAAATTTTAATTATGGTGAATATTTTTGACATCTGTTTACACATGTAAGGAAATATGGAAATATGGAAATATGACAAAATCTGCTGGGTCAAAAATATACATACAGCAACTTGAATTATCAGTTTTGGTGATGTAGAAAGTTGTGTCAATCAAATGTGCTTTGTGGCATGGCCTCTTAACTTCTTGTGAGTGATTACGATTGACTACAGCTGGTGATTTCTCTGAGCCAATTTAAGTAGGGCCTGTTTGATACACTCAGCCACAAACGCTACATGGGAAAGTCTAAGGAGTTCAGCCCGGATCTGAAAAAGTGGCTCGTTGACTTGAACAAGTCAGGAAAGTCACTTGGAGCACTTAGATGTTTGGAGGAGAGACGGTGAGGCCTTTAACCCCTAGAACACCAAACCTACCGTCAAGCACGGTGGTGGTAGTATTATGCTATGGGACTGTTTTGCTGCCAGTGGAACTGGTGCTTTACAGAAAGTAAATGGAATAATGAAGAAGGAGGATTACCTCCAAATTCTTCAGGAAAACCTAAAATCCTCAGCCAGAAGGTTGGGTCTTGGACACAGGTGGGTGTTCCAACAGGACAATGACCCCAAACACAAAGTTCTTGACTTGACTTGACTTGACATCAAAAGTGGTGAAGGAATGGCTAAATCAGGCTAGAACTAAGGTTTTAGAATGGCCTTCCCAAAGACTTAAACCCCATCCAGAACATGTGGACTGTGCTGAAGAAACAAGTCTGTGTCAGAAAGGCAACAAATTTAGTTTAACTGCACCAATTCTGTCAAGAGGAGTGGTCAAAGACTCAACCAGAAGCT